>JAWMAR010000683.1:520327-701889 GCA_036785375.1 Leucoraja ocellata
CATTGTCGACTTCAGGAGGCACAGCACCGACTTAGCCCCCCCTACACATCAACGGGACGAGTGTGTGGAGAGGGTCAACAGCTTCCGGTTTCTCGGCGTCCATATCGCTGCTGACATCTCCTGGACAGACAACACGACAGCGGTCATCAAGAAGGCTCAGCAGCGGCTGCACTTCCTGAGGGTCCTCAGGAAGCACAACCTGGACTCTAACCTGCTGCTGACCTTTTACCGCTCGTCCATCGAGAGCCTGCTGACATACTGCATTACAGCATGGTATGGCAGCTGCACCATGGCAGACAGGGAGAGGCTTCAGAGGGTAACCAGGACAGCGCAGAGGATCATTGGCTGCCCTCTCCCCTCCCTGATGGACATCTACACCTCCCGCTGCCTTAGCAGGGCAAAGAAGATCATCAAAGACAGCTCCCATCCTGCGTTTGGACTGTTCGACCTGCTGCCCTCTGGAAGGCGCTATAGGTGCATCAAATCCAGGACAAACAGACTCAGGAATAGTTGCTTTCCGAGAATTATATCTACTATAAATTCAAATTCACACATGCACTGACTACAACGCCCAACACGGACATCCATCTGTATATATGTATATATGTATGTAGCGCCGCAGAATTTGTGCACCTATTCCCCCCCCCCCCCATCTCCCTCTGTTTTTTGTTTTTTCTGTTTCTTGTTTTTTGTGCTAAATTGTATGTATGCACTGAGTACGAGCAGCTTTCAGTTTCACTGTACATGTATAGTGACAATAAATGGGATATCATATCATCGATGCATTTCTATTTGTCAGCTAACAAGTATTTTACTAAAAAAAAAAACGGCATCTATTGTGATAGCTGTGATATGCTGTTTCAGCGTTTTAGAAAATGTGCGTAACTATTTTACTTATGAACCACGAGACATAATCGATAACATGCCATGGTTTTGTGCTGTAAAATCATTCTGTTTTATCTCACCTGCAAGGGTTGCATTCCTTTGGATTGACACACTCCTAAACACAATTGGGCCAATTGAGTTTATTAGAGTTCTTAATTCGCTTACCATAAGACATATTTTAGTGGCCAACAGAGTAAGACAGGGACTTCGACAGGCGAATAAATGAAAGTGGAAACAAATCCTGAGATTGACAATCGAAGGAAATCTATAATTTGTTGCTTGCAACAACTGGGAATTTTATACTCCTGTGGATGGTAATATTTGCTTCTTTTCTATCTACACCATTTCCAGATAATCAAACTTTGTCGACAAATCTTTAGGATCCTTTCACTATTGCTGAAAAATCTGGTTATATGTTAAGGAGTGTTTGCACGAATACCTTCATTTATGCTGCATCACCAGCTAAATGCCGCAAAGAATTAAAATATATTGTTGGATATCGTGTAACTCTCTTGTGTAGTTTACTGAAATAAATTCAAAAGATTTACAATCAAAAGCTTTACAATCCAAATTGTTTTCTTCAATTTATCTGACAATTTGTCACAGGGATTTCGAAAAGGCATGTGAAATTTAAGGGTCATATTCAAATCCAGATGAAATTAGATAATTGTCAAATGCAATAAAATTCCTCTCGCTAGAAGCTCACAGAGTAATCTACATATCACGGTGACTGATACAAGAATAAATACAATAGTAAATAGGGGAAGGGGGAGTCAATCATACTGCAGTGAGCACTACACAGATTGGTCTGACAACCCACGGCGCAGAAATAATCGTCTCGGAGTCTTCAAGTCAATGACTTGATGTATCATGCAAAGGCTGGTCTCCCGAATCACAGGCTGAACCAGCAACCTTTATGTTTTAAATAACCATATAAGGTTCGATATCGTTCCCTACATTAGGGGAACCATGGTGGCGTATGCCAATCAGCCAGTTTGAGGCCCGAAGCGGTATCTTGCTGGATTAATCGCAAGACCCGACTGATGAGGCAGAATGGAGAAAAAAAAAACATATGCAATAATTCCTCCACCGAGTGGCGATAATGTATCTTTTGCCTCTGTATGCCACATGCAGCTGGTAAATCTGTATGAAGCTGGTAAATGAGCCTGGATGTAAACATATCGATATTCGGTGTTCCATCGAGCCAAAATGACATTAAATACTTTGTAATCCAACATCCATTCTGTGTTGTCATTGATTTCACATGAGACAGTAGTTTCAAATGAGATTAGGTAGATATCACAGGATATTTAAACTTCATTGCACCCATGTGACTAACATATGCCACCCCCATAGTGTATCAACTTGGAGTTGAGCATGCAGATTGTACACATTCTTACAATAACCTTTAACGTATCGAATTCACCGAGTTATAGGTAGTTGATACCAATTACTGAAAATCGGTAACTTATGCAACCCGCATCTGCCTCCGTAACTGGAGATGGCATTCCATACTTATCATTTTTGAACACTAGCATCAATTTGTAATTACTGAGTATTACTGACCAAAAATACTGGAACAATGCTGAATACTGCCACCATCGTGACTTTGGAAGCTTCAGCTGAGAATAGCATAGGTTTATTTATAATGCCCTATATGGTACTTGAGAGGTTAATTATTTGCATGTTATAAGTTCTGATAATGCAAAGCCCAATTTGTACTGCTGATACGCAACTGCTATATTGTCAACTACACTTGATGAATGGAAGGATGCTTAATAACCAACGAGGTTGTTACAGGTTTCTGTTAATTGCATCTCACGCTCCAGGGCTGCGTCCCTGTTAAGTTGATTGTTAAATGTAAATCCCAATAATCAGTAGTTCTGATTGGTATGAACGTAAATTTAACTGGATGGGTGTGGGGCCCTGATTCCTCAAATAAAGTGTGGGCCTATAACAGTTATTTTCTAGCCAAAAAACGGTTTTAACATCATATAACCATATAACCATATAACAATTACAGCACGGAAACAGGCCATCTCGGCCCTACAAGTCCGTGCCGACACAACTTTTTTTCCCTTAGTCCCACCTGCCTGCACTCATACCATAACCCTCCATTCCCTTCTCATCCATATGCCGATCCAATTTATTTTTAAATGATACCAACGAACCTGCCTCCACCACTTCCACTGGAAGCTCATTCCACACCGCTACCACTCTCTGAGTAAAGAAGTTCCCCCTCATGTTACCCCTAAACTTCTGTCCCTTAATTCTGAAGTCATGTCCAGATAGGGAGACCACCCAGATAGGCGAATCTAATGTTATTGAGCTCGGAGCAACCCAAGCTCCAGTTTTAGAAATTTGGTAAATAGACCTGGGAACTGAAGTTAGCGTATTTTGCAATGCTTTAACTGTTATTATAGACCCATCCAGATACATTTCAAATATCTCCGGCGAACCCAGTGAATGGGAAACTGCATAGCTTACATCTTTGAGATTGATGCTTGCCATATAGCTCCTATAAAAACAGTTGTTAGACCGTAACGAAATTCTATTCTTAAAGTCTGTACTGGACATACGACATAAACCTGGATGAAGTGACATCCTCCATTAATGTAGGAGAGGGCTTGCCCCCTCCTACATTAAAAGTCTTCTCACCCACCACTCCACCTCCAGATCCCTCAGATCGGCCGACTTGGGACTGCTGAATATCCGGCGGTCTAGGCATAAGCTTTGGGGCCTTTGCGGTTGCAGCTCCTAGACTGTGGAACAGCATCCCCCTTCCCATCAGAACTGCCCCCTTCATCGACTCCTTTAAGTCAAGACTAAAATCTTATCTATACTCCCAAGAGTACTACACAGAGAAGCACCGAACATATATCAGCCGTTCGCACTAATTCGATTTTACCCAACCTTCACATTCACTCGCTGCACACTGGAAGCAAATTACAGAATCGAGTTAACCTACGAACCAGCGCGGGTTGTGAGAGGAATCTAGAGAATCCAGATCTTATGGATGTGGAAGTCCAGTGCTGACGGGTGAATTAAAGTGATCATGTGGAGAACGTGAAAACTCCACACATGGAACGCCCAGAGTAGAGTCGATCCCGTGTCTATGGCGCTGTGAGACAGCAGCGTAACGAGCTCCGCAAATATGCGGCCAGGTACTCTCAAGTTCAAGTTCAAGTGAGTTTATTGTCGTGTGCCCCTGTATAGGACAATGAAATTCTTGCTTTGCTTAAGCACACAGAAAATAGTAGGCATTTACTACAAAACGGATAAATGTGTCCATATACCATGATCTAATTATATACACACATGAGTAAATAAGCTGGTAAAGTGCAAATAACAGAAAATGGTTATTAATAATCACAGTTTTGTCCGAGCCAGGTTTAATAGCCTGATGGCTGTGGGGAAGGAGCTATTCCTGAACCTGGTTGTTGCAGTCTTCAGGCTCCTGTACCTTCTACCTGAAGGTAGCAGGGAGATGAGTGTGTGGCCAGGATGGTGTGGGTCTTTGATGATACTGCCTTTTTGAGGCAGCGACTGCGATAAATCCCCTCGATGGAAGGAAGGTCAGAGCCGATGATGGACTGGGCAGTGTTTACTACTTTTTGTAGTCTTTTTCTCTCCAGGGCACTTAAATTGCCGAACCAAGCTACGATGCAACTGGTCAGCATGCTCTCTACTGTACACCTGTAGAAGTTAGAGAGTGTCTTCCTTGACAAACTGACTCTCCGTAATCTTCTCAGGAAGTAGAGGCACTGATGAGCTTTTTTGATAATTGCATTAGTGTTCTTGGACCAGGAAAGATCTTCAGAGATGTGCACGCCCAGGAATTTGAAGTTCTTGACCCTTTCAACCATCGACCCGTTGATATAAATGGGGCTGTGGGTCCCCCTCCTACTCCTTCCAAAGTCCACAATCAGTTCCTTGGTTTTGCTGGTGTTGAGGCCCAGGTTATTGCGCTGGCACCATATGGACAGTTGCTCGATCTCTCTTCTGTATTCTGACTCATCCCCATCAGTGATACGCCCCACAATAGTGGTGTCGTCAGCGAACTTGATGATGGAGTTCGCACTGTGGTTCGCTACGCAGTCATGGGTATAGAGTGAGTACAGCAGGGGGCTGAGCACGCAGCCTTGAAGTGCTCCAGTGCTGACTGTTATCGAGGCTGACACATTTCCACCAATACGAACAGACTGTGGTCTGTGGATGAGGAAGTCGAGGATCCAGTTGCAGAGGGATGCGCAGAGACCCAGTTCTGCGAGTTTGCTAACCAGTTTGGAGAGAATAATTGTGTTAAATGCCGAGCTATAATCAATGAATAACAGCCTGGCATATGAGTTTTTGTTGTCCAAGTGGTCCAGTGCGGAGTGGAGGGCCAGCGAGATCGCATCCACCATTGATCTGTTGTGGCGGTAAGCGAACTGCAGTGGTGTCCAGGTTTTTGGTGAGGTAGGAGTTGATTTGCTCCATGATCAGCCTCTCAAGGCACTTCATCACCACCGGCGTTAGTGCCACTGGTCGATAGTCATTGAGGCACGTCACCTTACTCTTCTTTGGCACTGGTATAATTGATGTCCTTTCAAAGCAGGTGGGGACCTCAGACCTCAGAAGTGAGAGGTTGAAAATGTCCGTAAAAACTCCAGCCAGTTGGTCTGCACAGGTTTTTAGACCACGACCGGGTATACCATCAGGACCAGGTGCTTTTCGGGGGTTCATCCTTCTGAAGGATTTCCTGACATCGGCCTCTGTGACTGAGACTGAAATGCCATCACATCGAATGGGGGATCGGGAAGGCACATCAGTATTCCCCCTGTCAAAACGTGCGTAAAACGCATTGAGCTCGTTAGGGAGTGATGTTACACCGACATTCGAGCTGATGCATTTCTTGCTGAATATTGATGGTTGGTAGGTTACTTGTGTCCATACATTGCCCGTAGTGCATCGCCTACTGGCAGAAACTTTTGAGAAATTGGGAAGTGCATGTCAAGAGGAAAATCAGTCAGGACTCCTATTGCAATTTGACGCGACACCGATTAGATTAACCGAATGTTGTATCGTTGAGGCAGCTTTCACTCCATTCCCTTTCAGTCCATTTCGGTTTGGAGATGAAGAATAATAGTAAGATTAAACGAGAACTTACCAGTTTGAAGTTTGATCTGTATTTTATGAGGAGTTACGATGAGGGATTACGTGAAGAACCCGCTCAGCACGCATGCGCGGCATACTTCAAAGCAGCGGTGTGGAATCACAGATAGACACAGTTATTGAAATAAACGTAGTAAGACAAGGAGACATCAGTTTATCAGTTTGATCCATATTATTGAGGGTGGGAGCGGAGGGCACGTAATCCCTCATCGTAACTCCTCATAAAATACAGATCAAACTTCAAACTGGTAAGTTCTCGTTTAATCTTACTATTTTACTTCGGAGTCACGTGAGTGACTACGTGAAGACTTCAAAGCTCTGTGATTTCAAACCGTGTAACAGTTCATACTTCACTCGCTGCCGAAGTCATTCGAGGGAGGAAGTATGTTATCGTAATCAACCATGAATCTATTTGTAAAAACAATAATGGTGTTATTAACAACAACAAGACCAATTGCTCCCCCGGCCTTAAATTATATATTTTTTGCAGATTCTTTTTCTGCAAATGATACAGGTTCTGTCAGTGGTTTGTTATAAACGTGTCAGGTCTCGGGTTTGATCTAGTTTCTGTTTCTTATTGGTTTTTAGTATTAGAGTGTGCATTCTTGTTTTATTTTGGTGTCTCGCATCTCCTCTTGTTTCAGGTCCCATTTCCTGTCAGGTCGTTTACCCTCATGTGATTATTGGCCCCGCCCTGATGTGTTTCACCTGTGTCTCGTTATCCCCTGCTAGTCTGTATTTAAGTCCTTTGTGTTTTAGTTCTCATTGCCAGTTCGTTGTGTATGCTACTTGGTATCACCTCGTTCCAGCTCTAGAAATCTTGTGACCTCGACCATTGCCTGTTTTTCGACCTCTGTTTTTTGCCTGCTCCTAGATTGTACTGTTGCCTCTGTTTTGCTTACCTGTGTACCGACTTGGACCAATTAAACTCTGAAGACTGATCTGCCCTGTGTCTGAGCCTGCATTTGTGTCCTCCTCCTTGTTCAGTTCTGATATTACGAACTGGCCAACAATGGACTCAGCGGGCTCTGATCCTTTTCGTGCAGCACTCCAGAAGCAAGAGGAGTGCGTCTCACATTATGAGGGTCAACTCACTTCGATCGTCGCCGGGTTCTGGGACCTCGGCGAGCGTCAGCAGGGGTTCCAGGCGGACATCGGTTCACAGGTGAACACTTTAAGTTCTTGGTTTGAACACCTGGTTACTCGGCTGAATTCTTTGTTTCCTGCTGCGGCTCCCGTGCCTGCCGAGTCCGTTTCCTTGTCTGGGTCTCCAGGAGCTCCGAGGGCCACGGCTGCTGCAGCATCTCCATTCGTCCACCTGGCAAGACCGGAACACTTTTTAGGGGAATCGGAGAAGTGTAGACCTTTTTTGATTCAGTGTGGACTGAATTTCGAACTTCAAGCGGCTTCCTTTCCATCAGAACGCTCAAGGGTAGCCTTTATCATCACGCACCTGTCGGGTAGGGCGGAGGCTTGGGCCACGGCGGAGTAGTCTCGGAATTCTCCTGTTTGCCAGACGTCGGTCCTGTTCATGGAAGCTCTGTCCCGCACGTTTGATCACTCCAATCCTGGCCGAGAGGCTTCACAGAACCTGGTCTCCATGACACAAGGTAATCGCACAGTTATGGATTTTGCTATTTACTTTCGAACTGTTGCTGCCAAGAGTGGATGGAATGAGGCTGCTTTGTAGGATGCTTTTCGCAATGGATTGTCTGAAGCTATCAAAGATCAATTGGCTCCACTAACCCCGCCTTCCGACTTCGAGTCTATGATTTCCCTGGCTGTCCAGATTGACGCTAGGCTCAGAGAAAGAGAGCGAGAGAGGAGATCGGCAGCAGTTCGCTCCTCCTCCCAGCCGTGGCGGCAGCGTCGCCCTTCGCCTCCCGGTCGGGACTTGTTCCCTCTCGGCCGGTCCAGTCAGCCTACAGCGCCACCTGTCTCTTCGGAGGAGCCCATGCAGGTGGGACGAGCCAAACTCAGCCCGGAGGAACGGCAGTGCCGCATAAGGGAGGGGAGGTGTTTTTACTGTGGTGAACTGGGACATTTGTTGAACAGCTGTTCAGTAAAAGAAGGCTCACCAATGAAAGAGTGGACATTGGTGAGTTGTACCATTCCTATGAGCCGTTCCTCTCGTCAATTGTCGACGGTACAATTGTTGGTGAATTCCCAGTGGCACTCCCTGCAGGCTTTGGTCGATTCTGGGGCAGATGATAACTTCATGGACATTCGCTTGGCTGATGAATTGGAGCTGGAACGTGAACAGCTTCAAAATCCTCTGGAGGCTAGTGCACTGGATGGGTGCCTACTGTACAGGGTAACTCACCGAACTCAACCTGTTCAACTTATCATGGCAGGTAATCACCTTGAGACCATCAGTTTTCATCTCCTCGACTGTCCTCTTCATCCTCTGGTTTTGGGGCTCCCTTGGCTGTCTTACCATAATCCTCACATGAACTGGGGTACTGGGGAAGTCATTTCTTGTGGGAATAACTGTAAACTCATCTATCTGCATGATTCTTCTCCTGAGTCTATGAAGGATCCATCAAGGAGCAGTTTGCTGGGATCTTCCAGGACCACCCTCCAGCAGCCTCCCCGTTCAAGGGAGGAGGATTTTCCAGATATCTCCAAGGTTCCCTCATGTTATTTAGACCTAAAGGAGGTGTTCAACAAGGCCAAGGCCACATCTCTTCCGCCGCATAGACCGTACGACTGCTGCATCGACCTTCTGCCAGGTACAGCGCCTCCTAAGGGTCATCTCTACTCCTTGTCTTCACCTGAGCTGCTCGCCATGGAAAAATACATTGACAACGCCCTTGCTGCTGGGATCATCAGACCTTCCTCTTCACCTGCAGGAGCTGGATTCTTCTTTGTGGATAAGAAGGATGGTACACTTCGGCCCTGCATTGACTACAGAGGACTCAATGAAATTACTGTTAAAAACAGATACCCTCTTCCTCTTATCTCCTCTGCATTTGAACTGTTAAAAGACGCTAAGGTATTCACCAAGTTAGATCTTAGAAATGCTTATCATCTGGTGAGGATAAGGGAGGGGGATGAATGGAAAACTGCGTTTAACACACCCAGTGGTCATTATGAATATCTGGTCATGCCGTTTGGTCTTACTAATGCTCCAGCAGTTTTTCAAGGAATGGTTAATGATGTATTACGGGACATGCTGAACAGATTTGTGTTTGTGTACCTTGATGACATTGTGATCTTTTCTCCAGACGAGACTTCCCATGTGCAGCATGTACACCAGGTGCTGGAACGTTTGCTCCTGAATGATCTGTTTGTGAAAGCTGAGAAATGTGAATTTCATGTTAACACGGTTCAATTCCTTGGTTATGTTGTATCACCTGCTGGTATACAGATGGACCCGAGCAAGGTCAGTGCTGTGGCCACCTGGCCTACACCCTCCAGTCGTAAGCGACTTCAGGGGTTCCTTGGGTTTGCTAATTTTTATAGGAAGTTTATCCGGAACTTTAGTGTCACTGCTGCACCACCCCATGCTCTTACCTCGCCACGTTCCTTTCTCTTGGACCCCTCAAGCAGAAACTGCTTTTATGAGACTCAAGAGGAGCTTCTCCTCAGCCCCCATCCTGGTTCACCCTGACCCATCACTCCAGTTCGTGGTTGAGGTGGACGCCTCGGGTGTGGGCATCGGGGCCGTACTCTCCCAGAAATCCTCCACAGATGGTCGATTACATCCCTGCGCTTTCCTCTCAAAGAAACTTTCTCCTGCTGAGATAAATTACGATGTGGGTAACCGTGAACTGTTAGCGGTTAAAACAGCCTTGGAGGAATGGAGACACTGGTTGGAGGGCACAGAGCAGCCGCTTCTAGTTTGGACAGACCACAAGAACCTGGAATACATCAAGTCAGCCAAACGCCTCAACTCGCGCCAAGCAAGGTGGGCTCTCTTCTTTAATCGATTTGATTTTGTACTGTCTTACCGCCCTGGTGCCAAGAATGGCAAACCTGATGCTCTCTCCAGACAGTTTGATCCTGACCCGTCCTCTAAGGTTTCAACTCCCATTCTGCCTGCTTCCTGTTTTGTTGGGGCAGTTACTTGGGAGATTGAGAAGAGAGTTTCCGAGGCAACTGCTGGTGTTCAGTCTCCGCTAGGGTGTCCTTCTAATCGTCTGTTTGTTCCCGAGTCTCTTCGTTCACAGGTGATTCACTGGGCTAATACGTCTCGGATCTCCTGTTTGTGGTCAAACAAAGGTTTTGGTGGCCTTCCATGGAGAGGGGGATTAAGGAGTACGTCGCCGCCTGCAGTATTTGTGCTCGGAACAAGACCTCACGTCGGGCCGTCTTTGGCCTCCTGAATCCGCTGCCTGTCCCCTCACGCCCCTGGTCAGACATCTCCATGGACTTTGTCACGGGCTTGCCCTCTTCTGAAGGTAACACCTCGGTCATGACTGTGCTGGACAGATTTTCTAAGATGGTCCATTTCATTCCGTTGCACAAGCTTCCCTCCGCCAAGAAAACGGCAGAGGTCATGCTGTCTCATGTTTTTCGTATTCATGGATTTCCCAGAGACATTGTGTCTGACCGGGGGCCTCAGTTCGTGTCCAGGTTTTGGAAGGAGTTTTGTTCTCTGTTGGACGCCACGGTCAGCCTTACATCTGGTTATCACCCGGAATCCAATGGACAGACTGAACGCCTTAACCAGGAATTGGAGACAGGACTACGGTGCTTGGTGGCACAGAACCCTTCAACTTGGAGCAAACGCCTTATTTGGGTGGAGTATGCACACAACACACTTCCTTGCTCCTCCTCTGGTCTCTCTCCATTCCAGTGTGCCTATGGTTATCAACCGCCATTGTTCCCTGCTGTGGAGAAGGAGTCCAGTGTGCCCTCCACTCAGGCTCTCATCCGTCGCTGTCGCAAGGTTTGGAATGGGGCTCGTCAGATGCTGTTGCGCAGTTCTGCGCGTTACAAGAGGATGGCTGATCGTGGAAGAACGCCGGCTCCGGTATACTCGCCTGGCCAAAAGGTGTGGCTCTCCACTCGAGACTTACCTCTGAGGGTGGAATCCCGGAAGCTGGCTCCTCGTTTTGTTGGTCCTTTCCCCATATCGAAGGTCATCAATCCTGTGGCGGTTTGTCTCAAACTCCCCCGTGCCATGAGGGTCCACCCTACTTTCCATGTCTCCCGACTAAAGCCATTTAAGGAAAGTCCTCTGGTCCCTGCCTCTATACCCCCTCCGCCCCCCCGGTTCCTTGATGGGGGTCCGGTGTTTACGGTCAGCCGGTTGCTGGGTATGCGCCGGCGTGGTCGTGGTTGTCAGTATCTCGTGGATTGGGAGGGTTATGGACCTGAGGAGCGGTCTTGGGTGCTGGCTCGCAACATATGCGACCCGGAACTTATCTGGGAATATCGGCGCCAACATCCTGAAGATCCTGGGCCGTCGGGAGCCGGCCGTGGAGGGGGGGGGGGGGTACTGTCAGGCCTCGGGTTTGATCTAATTTCTGTTTCTTATTGGTTTTTAGTATTAGAGTGTGCATTCTTGTTTTATTTTGGTGTCTCACATCTCCTCTTGTTTCAGGTCCCATTTCCTGTCAGGTCGTTTACCCTCATGTGATTATTGGCCCCGCCCTGATGTGTTTCACCTGTGTCTCGTTATCCCCTGCTAGTCTGTATTTAAGCCCTTTGTGTTTTAGTTCTCATTGCCAGTTCGTTGTGTATGCTACTTGGTATCACCTCGTTCCAGCTCTAGAAATCTTGTGACCTCGACCATTGCCTGTTTTTCGACCTCTGTTTTTTGCCTGCTCCTAGATTGTACTGTTGCCTCTGTTTTGCTTACCTGTGTACCGACTTGGACCAATTAAACTCTGAAGACTGATCTGCCCTGTGTCTGAGCCTGCATTTGTGTCCTCCTCCTTGTTCAGGTCTGATAAAAAGTTTGGAAGGTATACTCCCTAGACCACCGTGCAGTCGCCAGGATGTGGTCCATAGGCTCGTCCATCCTCTTAGTTACTGACGTGGAAGCTGCCCTGGTGGAATAAGATTTATACACATTAGTATTTACTCCAGCAACTCCCAGTACCTGCTTGAGCCACTAGAGATAGTTTAGCTCATCACCCAACCATGAGGTTTCCTGTGGCTGACCCATAAGGCTTTTTCCTCTCCCTCGGTATTCCTTATTGTGTCGATGTAGATCTCTAAGTGGGTCATGACACATAAAATGTGGTTCAGGTGGGTATGCCCGGAATTTCATGACTGGACCTGATGTTCCTGGTCTGTTCTGTTTGGCCAACCCTTGAATGGGAATGTGACACTATCTGGTGTTATAACCATGTTGTCCCATCGCAGTAGATGGGAGAACTGGCTCTTTGTGTTGAGGTAAGGCCACCAGCATGTCCATCTTCAGTGTAGGCTGTTCCAGGGTGAGTGTCCTGGCTGTTGATCATCCCCTAAGGTATGTCAGGATTTCACTGACATCCCAATTTGGGTGTACCTATTTCTGGGGAATGGATTGATATACCTCTCCTGTATCTGATCACCAGTGAGCGGTACCCAAGTTGAGTAGGCTGACAGAACATTTCCTTCATTGTGCTGAAGACCTGCCAGGAGCTCCAGTACAGTTTTGTTGTAGTTGAATGTGTAATTCCTGTTTTGGAAAAGAGTGTCCCATTTCTTGATGCTCCTCGGGTATGTTCGCTAGGATATGCGACAGAATGCTGTCATCAGGTTGATAGTGCTGCTGATCCAAGCACAGCAGTGGTCTTCCCAATTCTGCAATTCTTTTAATAACCATGTCGAGGATCACTGGGAACCATGCCTGTGGACTTGGTAATTTGCGTAGTACCCGACTGATGAAGCCGTAGTACCTATTGAAGAGGTAGAAGGAAAGGAGAACATGGAGATTAGGTTCCCCCCACCCCTCAATACGCGGGAATGTCTCCATTGCCGCTGCCTTGAGATTGGTTTCATGTGACGTAAGTTAGTATGTGGTGATTTATTTGGATATAAGGAATCGATATCTGGTGTCCATATTGCTTAGTAATTTCAGCAAATATTTTTGGTTTAAATGTATGTTTACAGTATTTAGCTCACCTGATAGATGAGGTTACTGATGGTCAAATATGTTTGACGACATACGGCTTCCAATTGTTAATAAATTGTCACCTAATATCGATGTTCTCCGCCCAAGTGGTTTGGTATATGCCACGACTGTGATGTTGTTAACTTATAAACGAACATGCAAATTTGGTGGATTACTGAGCAAATGCTTCACTAGAATTAAGTAAGTTAATATATAACACGTTTAAGTCAATTCACATTGGCATTAAGTATTACAAGATCAGTAACACATCGAGACACATAAGATGTTACTCCAAACAGTTGGAAGTGTACAACCATAATCCTTCCTGCCGAGAAATTCCATGATAACACTCCAGATTAATCCATTTGCCCCCATATTACAGGTATGGAGATAGTTTTGAACACTAGTATCTCAGCTCATAGGAAAGGTACAATGTTCAGTAGCTGGTAATGCTGCTACTATCCCAATTACTTTGCCACGTAGTTGATTGGTGGTTAATGTACCATAACTGATAGTCTTAATGAATACCAGATGACAAAGTTGTGGATGGTCAACGTAATATCTGGATATATGGCAGTGCCCGCTAAATAAGTTGGTAGCTAATGCAGCTAAATCTGTATCCAAGGATAGTCTGTCGTTAATATATAGACATGCCATGACGGAATGTTTCTAAGTGTCAGGGCTGGTTGATTCTGGATAGCTTTGACTTAAATGCTGCAATGCTCATCATGGTTACTCCATCCAGGTAATTGCGGTATATCCGAAACTTATATGAGAAGGTACTGAATAGTATGCATCTTCAAGGTTGATGTCTACCATAAAGTATCCTTGGTTCCATGGGAGTAGTTATAAATCCCATGAATGGGTATACCTGGTGAAATACTCAAGTGGTTTATCAATGATGGTGCAACATTCACCATCGTGGGAGGGTAGACCCCTTGGGGTGCTTGCTGAATTGGTGGCAAGATATTAATTCTATTCCCCTTGTATTTATTTTTTGGTATATAACTACCAAGAGTGATAGCATCCTAACCAGGCGTGATTCACCCACCCCTTGTTAGTACAACTTTTCACCTTTATGTGACGGTAGGAACCATACTTATCTGTCTTCATTGTTGTTTTCTTCGGTTTCTGGTTCCTTGTTCTTGTAGGGACGATGTTTGTTGGGGGTGGCGCATTTTCCCTGGGGCCTGCTCTGGGCCCTGGCCTAAAATGCTACGGGTTTGGCATGCAGGCCCCGAGCTTTCACCAGTACCATGTGGTAGACGCACCTGGTGGACGCATAGAGGTACTGCTGTCTGGTTTAGTGTGGTGCTCATTCCAGACTCTGCCCTCTTGTGCCGAATAGTTTGAACACTTCGTCCAGTTTTTTAGGACTGGTTTGGTAAGTGCCAGGTAGCAGGATCTGTGCTTGTGAGGTCGGCGTTCTCAAAGTCCTGTTAATTTCATAGATTGAGGGCAGGTTTGTGACTTCACTTGAGAAGTTATGGGGTACACCGTTGAACAGTAAGGGCAGGTGTTTTGCCATACTACCCTGCCCTTCTGGAATGAGCAGGTGGACATGATAACCGACGTCAGGGTATCAAATGCATTTTTTAAATATTTAGGTTAAATGCGCTGCTCAATGTATCCCCCAATAATGGTGGGCACTTTGGGTATATGCAATTTAGGGGAGGCGTGATAAAACCAACGCCTCATGGCTACCTGTCTTGGAGAGGTTTTTTGGAAAAGACAGGTAGTAAGCTGGCCATCAGTTGAGACTGAAAAAGCCATCTCGCTAGTGGTGGAGCCACATAGCGGCCACACCCAGCAGCTCTTCCTGAACCTGTACCTCAAGCATACTCCCGATGTTGTTCAGCCAGTGACCCCTCTTCATGACCAGCCCAGCCACTGGTCACCCCAAAGCTAACCACACTAAGGAGGAAGCGATGGGCAGTGCCTAGGCACTGTGGAGGGTACGCCTGAACCCTCCAGTGAGACTGCCCCTCATGTAGCGTGTCTCGCAGGAGCCCCTGCTCCAGGAGCCACTCCAGCGGCTCAGGCGGCTGTCTCTCTCCCATGCGGGTGGAGAGACGTCCCCTCCGACAAGTCGGAAGCCACTGGTCGGATGCCTCTTCGGATGGCTAAACATCCAGCCCGCAGCTCGGGCACTAGCGGGACTGGGCTTGGCGCGGTGATGGGGATAGCGGAGCGCCCGGTAATTGTTCCTACCGCCTGTCTCCCCCCCGTGCAGGTGGAGAGACGTCCCGTCCGAAATCGGGAACACTTACCTCTTCGGGTGGCTATGCATCCAGCCCGCTGCTCAGGTACTAGCGGGCTGGGCTCGGCACGGTGTCGGGGAATAGCGGAACACCGGGTAAACGCTCCTACCGCCTGTTGCTGCCCCCCTCCCCAACGGAAAACGTTCCTCCTCGAACAGGGGACAGGCTTGTGTCCGGACTGGCATTGGTGCAGCTCCCTGTCCGTGGACCTCAGCGTGTGCGGTCCTTGTGGTGCTCTCCCCCTTCCGTGAAACGGAACACTTCTTCCCCGGAGTCCAACGGGGGCCGCTTTCGTCTGCTGCTTTGCTCAACCTGGAGCAACAAACAGACGCGAGTTGCTGTTAACCTGAAGGTAAGACTTACCTAAAGCTTCCTTTCAGGGTTGTAGCGGGAGTGCCTAACTCCCGACTGCCGCTGTTGCCTGCTGAAACGTAATGGCGCACATGCGTGCTGAGCGGGTTCTTCACGTAGTCACTCACGTGACTCCGAAGTAAAATTACATTCTTGGTTTGATAACACCACTAATCGAGTCTAAAGCATCTGCATCAGCTACAGATTTGCAAAAAATGTGATTTCTTGTTTCTATTTTATCTTGCAGCCGCCGCTGCAAGATAAAATAAACAGAATGATGTCTAATGTAGCCACAGCTACAGTACTAAGGCATATAATCGCCTTTCCATTCTTTTTTCATATCTGGTCGCCCTTTAACCTTCGGTATTCACAAAAAATGTTTATCCAGGAATCGCGCCCGAAATTATTGACATTCGGCAGATTAATTTATTTTCTGGATCAACATGATGAAAACCATTTCCAATGACAGAACATGGATCTCTTCTAAACATATAACACAGAACTTCAGCTTAGACCAATCCTATCTATGCCGAACCTTACTCGTTCTGCCTGTGTGAGTTTCCTCAAACGTTACGGAACCCTCCCACATCCGAAGGTCGTGCACATCTGTAGGTTAACTAGCCTCTGTAAAATAGCCCAAAGTGTGCAGTGTGTGATTGAGAAAGTGGAATATCACAGAACAAGTGTGAACGGGTGATTGATGGTTGGCGTGGACTCGGTGGCCAAATCCTTCCATGCCGTTTCTCTGTAGTAACTGAGTACATCACAGGAACAAACCCTCCGGTCTAGAATGTGTATACCAAACACAACGTCAATTGAACCAGACCCCACGTTTACGCGTGGCCTGTATCCTGCCGAAATGGTGTCAATTGCCAATAGACTCCATTGAGTAGCTTGGTTTTCCGGCGTCATAAATTGGATCAGTGTCTCAAGAAATAAGTAATAGCACAATTATTTTTAACCGTAAAGCCTAGGCGCTGAAACATCAGCCGAAAATAATAATGGCTTACTAGGAACACCGATGATGACAAAGAGAGTGTAGAAAATGGTTTCTACTTGGATGGTTACCGGGCCTTCCATGTCCAGAGATAATCGACGATTCCTGTCAGGGTATTTCAGGTCGCTACTTTTTAAAGCAAGCAGCATATTCTCCAGAGAAACCACATTGCGTAGAATGAATGCACATTAATGGGGATTAGTGTTTGAGAGGGAACTGCAGATGCTGGAGAATCGAAGGTTACACAGAAAAGCTGGAGAAACTCAGCGGGTGCAGCAGCATCTATGGAGCGAAGGAAATAGGCAACGTTTCGGGCCGAAATGGGGATTAGTGTCAGTCGGTTAAACAAACAAAGGTAGCAGATCACGCTTGCCGCTGGTAATTATGGAATTGTGCAATAACTACGAGCAAAATCCGTTACTCTATTAGACACATGTTATATTATCACGAAAGAGAAAATAAAGGGAATTACAAGTAAGAACATACACTTCCGAGTCTATTTGCATTCCTTTTCTTCCTGCAGCAAAATAATGTAGAATAACCATGCATATCTATATGCACTAACACAACCCCCTTGCATGCCACTCTCACATCAGCTTCCACCACAATCTCTGGCAGTGTGCTCAAGGCACCCACCACTCTCAGTGAAAATAACTGCCCTCTGACCCTTTTGACCATTTCTAAGCACAGCTGATGCCCCCCAGCCCCCCCCCCCCCCCCCCCCCCCCTTGTCCCATACCAATCCCTGGAACATCTGGACAGCGACCCTACGATAGATTTCTATTCATGGACTACATCTCTGCTTACAATACTCTTATCCTATTCAGGATTTGCTCCAAACACTTGGAACTTTGAGTCAACTGGAGCTTTGTGTAGAGGAAGGTAATTGAGAACCTGGTAAGCTGGTGCCAAGCCAACAACGTTTTTCACACTGTTACCAATCACGAAGGACATTGTGATCGACTTCAGGAAGCGAAGTCGCACACAAAAATACAGTGTAAATAGATTGCGACGGGGTAGACGTGGGTGAAAGTTCTTAGCAGTAAAACGTCGGTCACGAAAATTAAATTCTAGACACATTTTTGATGCTCTGCCCACAGCCAACCTGCTCTTCCTGTTCTCTCGGAGACCGCTGCTCACTCTGCTGGCTTGTATAATATCCCTGACAGTCAAGGCGTTGAGAAATATGAATAAAATAATTGGATTTGCATGCACTCACTGTGACCGCAATTTTGTACTTCGGGTGCTCTGCTTTCTTTCCGCATTCCAAGGACCTGCGAGTCCATAGGTTAATTGGCCTCTATGGATGGTCCAACGTGTGCAGGGATCTCCTGTAAAAGTATAATACTAATTTGAATGGGTGATCGATGGACAGCGTACACTCGGTGGGTTTGTTTTGTTGGTGTATATTTCAATCCATGTAATCAACATTCTTCTCCCTCAGAACTTTCCAACAACTCCCCTGCCACTGACAGTAGAAGTATCCCCCCTGTCCCCTTGCATAACGATACTGCATTTGTTGTTCTCCGGATATCGTAAACATTGTCTGCTGTCAGCGAACAAAAATGACACATCTACCATGTCCCCAACGATCTTCTCCCTTGCCTTCCATAGCTGCCCGTGATACGCCTCATAAGGCCACTGGAATCTATCCATGTTTAAACCTGCAATGATATCTCATACGTGCTGCATAAATGATCACGTTGGTGAGTTTCAGTGCCACTCACTGAGTTCTGCTAATACAATACCCCTCCCCACGTGAGGTCAGATGGAATGTCCGAATTTAAGAGCACATCCACATAATCAGGCCCGCTGCTGGTCCCCAATTGTCAGCTGGGTAGCATCTTGCCCTGAATGTATTATCACGACTTGTTCTGTGTCTTAGTCAACTCCGCATAGATCCATTTTGACCCCTCGTTTCCCTGCTTACTTCATTTAGAAGTTATCTTGTACACTTTGTGAAGTCTTGTAAATGACAAACCCGTCCAGTGTGGATTGTGAGAAAACGTTTAGAGCGGATGCAGCCGATGTGTTCCCTTCTGCGCTGCACGACACCGTGACTAAGTGGGGGTGTTACTGTACACGCCACCTGTTTTTCAAGCACTGTCTGTCACTGTATCCACTTTGGATCCTACATGTTCTGAGTCCATACGTCTCCATCACCAATGTCAAATATTTCAGGTGACGCATGGTGATCTCGTCTGTAAATGTTACATTATTGAACCACATCACTAAGGAAAACTCTGCAACTGGATCTGATATTGAGACAATCACCCAGTCACGAAGACAAAGAGAGATACTGCACGGGAACGTACACTCACTTCGTAGCCTATTGTTATTGCTCGAAAGACGAGCATGGCAATCGTTACCTCTGCCCACCGAGTCCATGCCGACCATCCGTTCCCCGTTCGCACTCGTTCTATGTCCTCCCACTTTCTCGTCCACCCCCTATATAGTACGGACAATTTACTGAGGATAATTAACTTACAACCGGCAAATCTTTGGAATGTGGGACGGAAACCGGAATACCCGGAGCAACCCCACGCGGTCGCAAGAAGAGCGGGTAAATTCCACAGAGGCAGCACTCAAGGTCATAATCGATTCCGGATCTCTAGCGCCTTCAGATGTAGAAGCCGCTCTGTTGTACAGCTCAAAGTTCGCCGTAACGTTATTAAGGGGGATGTGGTTCTAATCGGTCACCCTATCCAGATTCTATTTCACTATCCAGATTGATCATGTTCCCCTTTGGTAAAGAAGAGAATCATTTGCATGGTTAACCTTTCCTTACGCATATCCCCTACCCCCATCCCCAGCCGGCTAGCAACGTTGTTGTAAATTACCTCTGCTTCTAGCAACTGTATCAGTTACATGGCGACCAGACGTGTACACAACACGTTACTGTGACTAAAGTAATGTCCTGAACCGAAATGTCACCTATCTATGTTTTCAGGAGAGTTGCTCATTGAGTTACTACGGCACATTATATCTCTTGTGTAAACCAGTACTTGAAGATCCTTATGTATAATACCAATGGCTCCCAGTCTAGCAGGTTAACTGCTCTAATAATTGCTGTTTTGCAAACAAATATGGTATATGCAGTGAATTAATTCGGCAATGGCGGCCTTCTTTGCCAGTCGATAATGCACCATCTTCCCATCTCGGTGAATATTTCGCACGTTCTCCCAGCCACCTTTGTAAGTTCTGTTTTAGTTTAGTTCAGATTAGAGGTACAACGTGGAAACATGCCGCTCGGCCCGTCCAAACCTCGCGGAGTAGCGATCCACGCATACTAACTCTACCCTATACAAACGAGGACCAATTTACAATTTTGAAAGCAAATTAACGGAAAAAACCGGGATGTCTTTGGAGTGTGGGAGGAATCCGGAGCACCCCGACACTTCCGCACTAGTCACGGAGAGAACCGCAACCGCAGTCAGTTTCAAACCCAGGTCTCAAGCGCTGCAAGGCACCAATTGTACCGTTTCGCCACCGTGTCGCCACTCTTGGGAGCACACATTTCATCCATTATGGCAGAGTAAAAGGACTCTGTGATATGACGTACGGAAACGAATGGAACTAAAGTGATTAGTCAAACAAGCGCTATGGTTCGAATGCTATCTCGAAAAGAGTGATGCAACAATAAACATGATAGACAACGACATTTAGAAATTAAAGGTCAGTTTCACCGAAACATCAAAAACACTTTATTGATTTCGAACAGAAGACTTGTAATCACATTTTTACATTCGTCCCTGAATTTGTTCTGCGACACCCCATAAATAAACGTGTTGGTGCAAGCACTCAGACATCTCAGCATATATCCGGACTGTTCTGCAATTGTAAACGGGTCGTTGTAATCTGTTGCTAAAAGCTGAACGTCCATGAAGTACACACTGATGAAACACACGAAGGTCACCATCCACAGTAGTACAAAGCTACCGGATATGGCCAGCAATAGAATGATGGACTTTCTTCTGTTCTCCACCTCCTGATCTGCGCCGCTCTCGTCCTTCGTGTTCCCTCGCAGACCACTCCTCACTCTGTTGGCGTGTATAATGTGTCTGATTGTAAGGGCGTTGAGGAGTACGATCAGTAAAATTGGTGCCAATGGTGTTAGGATGGGTTCGACGGACCAATATGCGATCCATAAAGGCGAGGAGTAGAAATCTGAGGTTACACCACAGGACCAAGCTACGTTGTCGACTACTTCCCGAGGTACGTACACAAAATATATTGGAACATTTTGTATAATACTTAAGATACACGTCACTGCTATCACCAAAGACGCAGTTTTCTCAGTGCACCATTTTGCTCGTAACCTCGGATTACAGATGGTGAAAAATCGATCGATAGTGAAAGTCACCGTTAGCCAGACCGAGCAATCAACGAAAATCAACATAATGGTAATGTACACGCTGCAAATAGAGGTTAGATTGAGGAATGAATACGGAAAATAGCCAACAAGAATCTCGTAGAAAATTACCTCGAAGATCAGAACCATTAAGTCAGTTACGGCCATGGATACCAGATAGCGGGTGATACATTTGGAGAGTCCACACTTTCCCCGGGAGAGAATGACGATTGCCAATAGGTTTGCTGTAGAAAAGGCAAGACTAAAATCACCAACGTTCATTGTTGCAGGAGAACATTAGCTTGACAGTTCTTCGCATAAAAGTGAATGGATTATTCGTTTCATTTCCATCGTGTCGCCCTTTTCATAGTGTTGACAACACAACAGATTCACATCTGTTCCTGAAAATGTGATCTTAAAGAGTAAGAATAAAAGTAAATCAAGCAACATATTGGAACGGTGGACCTAGACGTTGGAACATCGGCAGAAAATAATAAAGAACTTACCAGGAATACCGATGATGGCAAGGATAGGGTAGAAAATGTTTTCTACTTGGTTGAGTACCGGCAATTCCATGCCCAGAGAATATCGACGTTTACTGCCGTAGTGTGACAGGTCGCTTACTTTTAAAGTTAGCGGCATATTCTCCAGAGAAAGCACATGACGACATATCAAGTCAGTCATTTAAACAAACACTGTTAGTCAGATTACGTTTGCTACAGCTAATTATGGAATAATGACTGCCTGCAAAGTCGGGTTTTCTATAAAGATAGTTATTAATTCATTGTGATATAGAAAATAGATATAATTATGTGAGAATGTATACGTCTTAGTATATTTGGACTCTCTGTTTCCTGCGGTAATGTCATGTTGAATTATCCATGATCTAAAACAACCTTGCACGTCACTCTTACATTTGTGGCAACCTTCATCCCTGTCTACGCGTTCCAGGTTCCAGGCATGAGATTTCCCCGCACTTCCTTTAAACGTTGACCCGCTCACTTTAAGCCCCATAGTCATCTCCAACGTGGCAAACGTTTCTGACTAACTAACTCATATATGCCTCTCGTGGTTTTATATACTTATATCATGTCTCCCTTTAACCATTGGCATTCCAGAGAAAGCAATCCCGGATTGTCCATCTTCTCCTGAGAGCCAATGCAGCCCAATCCAGTTCGCAAACCAGTAAAACACTTCCACAACCACTACAAAGCCTCCACGTTTCCGTTGTAAGCGGGATATCTGAACTGCACACAACACTCAAAATGAGGCTCAACATTCCAAAATGAGCTTATAGAGCTGCATCACGCCTTTGTGACCTGTGTAATAAAGCCCGCCCAATGAAGGCAAGCATTCTATATGCCTTTTATTTTACTATTTTTTCTACTTGTGTTGCCGCTTTCAGGGAGTTAAGGTTGTGGACTCTAACGCCGTTCTGCACACCAGTCCTGTTAAAGGTATTGCATCAATCTTATACCTTCCCTTGACATTCACCTCATAAAATGCAACATTTCACAGTTGCCGGGATTGAAATCCATCTGCAATTTCCCCGCCAATTTCTGCAGCTGATCTGTATCTCAATATGATGTTTAACAACCTTCCTCGCTGTTAGCAACTCCAGCATTGTTGCTTCGTGTAATCCGAAAACCAACCTGCCTCTTGCGATGTTTGTGTCAATGCCAGCAAAACGCAGAAGCTGGTAATTAACATCAGGAAGCACGTGCCTATTTAGCTTCAATAATGTGAAGGTGAAAATCATGGTGAGCTTCAATTTCCTACGCGTTGATATAATCAATGATCTGCATAGACCAAACACATTGATGCGACAGCAAAGAAGACACACCGAAACATCTACTTCCATCGGAGACTAATGTCACTAACGACACTTACAATCGAGTGCAGATGCGACAAAAGGAGCATGCCCTCTGGTTGCGTCACAACATGGTTTGGGAACATCTCTCCCCAAGACCGCAAGTCCTTCCAAGTGGGAGTAAATCCTATGCCGAAAAATTATCTCCAATATTTTCCATACAACTGACGTGAGACCATCGGCTTCTCGTCCTCTGATTCTCTCTACTTCCCTTCTTATAACGGGAACCAGCTGTAGAAGAACTAAAGATCCTGCACGTCCCCGTAATCTATGTTATTGCTTCCTTCATTAACCCCGTAAAGATCCCATTAGGTCCTACCACATGCTTAATCCCGACATACGCTTATTTTTCTGCCTGACCAGGTTTACAACCTTGCGATCTATATCCCCCCTTGCCTCACTGGAACATGATGCTCCTGGCCTTCAAAAGACCCCGACGTGTCTGATCTGGACTGACACAATATTCACTGCTCCAAATCAACTCACCCTAGCTCTAGCCTAATGACACGGCAGTGTGCTTTCGCCGATTTAGTACGCTCCACAATATCCAGACACATCCCTATTAAAAAACAATCTTAAAACGGATAGAGTTATGATCATTATCTCTAAAATGCAATTCCACTGCAACACCAGCCACCTGGTCAGAGTCATTTGCCAATGCAAGGACCAGCATGGACCCTCCTCGAATCGGGTAATCTGACTACCGTCCTTCTTAGATACATGTAATAAATACTGCGCCGCCTAGTCATTCTGTACCAAGTCCCAGTCAATATTGGGGAAATTTAAGTCACCCACTACAACAACGCCGAACACCTCCGCTCGGTCCGCAATAACCAAGCTGACCTCCCGGTGGCTCAGCACTTCAACTCCTCCTCCCACTCCGCCTCCGACCTCTCTGTCCTGGGTCTCCTCCATGGCCACAGCGAGCAGCACCGGAAATTGGAGGAACAGCACCTCATATTCCGTTTGGGGAGTCTGCACCCCGGGGGCATGAACATCGAATTCTCCCAATTTTGTTAGTCCTTGCTGTCTCCTCCCCTTCCTCAGCCCCCCTGCTGTCTCCTCCCACCCTCCAGCCTTCTGGCTACTCCTCCTTTTCCCTTTCTTGTCCCCACCCACCCCCACCCCCGATCAGTCTGAAGAAGGGTTTCGGCCCGAAACGTTGTCTATTTCCTTCGCTCCATAGATGCTGCTGCACCCGCTGAGTTTCTCCAGCTTTTCTGTGTAACCTTCGATTCTCCAGCATCTGCAGTTCCCTCTTAAACACAACAACCCTGTTGGCCTTGTATCCTTCCGCATATCTGTCGGCATAGCTGATGCACTGCGTCTTGTTGTCCTTTGGGTGACCTTTAATTTAATCCCATTAGAGTGTTTGCTCCTTGAAAATATATTTATATCAATCCGTAATGACTCAGTGGACGTAACTTCCAGTATGCAATCTCCGAATATCGCCATGACATTCCCCAGAATAATAAAACAATCATATAACCATATAACCATATAACAATTACAGCACGGAAACAGGCCGTCTCCACCATTCTAGTCCGTGCCAAACGCGTATTCTACCCTCGTCCCATCTACATGCACTCAGACCATAACCCTCCATTCCTTTCCCGTCCATATAACTATCCAATTCGTTTTTAAATGATAAAATCGAACCTGCCTCCACCACCTTCACTGGAAGCTCATTCCACACAGCCACCACTCTCTGAGTAAAGAAGTTCCCCCTCATGTTACCCCTAAACTTCTGTCCCTTAATTCTCAAGTCATCTCCTCTTGTTTGAATCTTCCCTACTCTCAGTGGGAAACGCTTATCCAAGTCAACTCTGTCTATCCCTCTCATCATTTTAAAGACCTCTATCAAGTCTCCCCTTAACCTTCTGCGCTCCAAAGAATAAAGCCCTGTTGTTCAACCTTTCTCTGTAACTTAGTTGCTGAAACCCAGGCAACAATCTAGTAAATCTCCTCTGTACTCTCTCTATTTTGTTGACATCCTTCCTATAATTAGGCGACCAAAATTGTACACCATACTCCAGAATTGGCCTCACCAATGCCTTGTACAATTTTAACATTACATCCCAACTTCTATACTCAATGCTCTGATTTATAAAGGCCAGCACACCAAAAGCTTTCTTTACCACCCTATCTACATGAGATTCCACTTTCAGGGAACTGTGCACAGTTATTCCCAGATCCCTCTGTTCACCTACATTCTTCAATTCCCTACCATTTACCATGTACGTCCTATTTTGATTTGTCCTGCCAAGATTTAGCACCTCACACTTATCAGCATTAAACCCCATCTGCCATCTTTCAGCCCACTCTTCCAACTGGCATAAATCTCTCTGTAGACTTTGAAACTCTACTTCATTACCCGCAACCCCACCTATCTTAGTACCATCTGCATACTTACTAATCCAATTTACCACACCATCATCCAGATCATTGATGTACATGACAAACAACAGTGGACCCAACACAGATCCCTGTGGCACCCCACTCGTCACTGGCCTCCAACCTGACAAACAACCAGCCACCATTACTCTCTGGCATCTCCCATTCAGCCACTGTTGAATCCATCTTGCTACTCCACCATTAATACCCAACCATTGAACCTTCTTAACCAACCTTCCATGAGGAACCTTGTCAAAGGCCTTACTGAAGTCCATATACACAACATCCACTGCTTTACCCTCATCAATTTCCCGAGTAACACCTTCAAAAAATTCAAGAAGATTAGTTAAACATGACCTTCCAGGCACAAATCCATGTTGACTGTTCCTAATCAGACCCTGTTTATCCAGATGCTTATATATTATCTCTAAGTATTCTTTCCATTAATTTGCCCACCGCTGACGTCAAACTAACAGGTCTATAATTGCTAGGTTTACTCTTAGACCCCTTTTTAAACAATGGAACAACATGCGCAGTACGCCAATCCTCCGGCACTATTCCCGTTTCTAATGACATTTGAAATATTTCTGCCATAGCCCCTGCTATTTCTACACTAACTTCCCTCAATGTCCTAGGGAATATCCTGTCCGGACCTGGAGACTTATCCACTTTTATATTTCTCAAAAGTGTCAGTACTTCCTCTTCTTTGATCCTCATAGTTTCCATAGCTACTCTACTTGTTTCCCTTACCTCACATAATTTAATATCCTTCTCCTTGGTGAATACCGAAGAAAAGAAACTGTTCAATATCTCCCCCATCTCTTTTGGCTCTGCAGATAGTTGTCCACTCTGACTCTCTAATGGACCAATTTTATCCCTCGTTATCCTTTTGCTATTAATATAGCGGTAGAAACCCTTCGGATTTACTTTTACCTTACTTGCCAAAGCAACCTCATACCTTCTTTTAGCTTTTCTAATTTCTTTCTTAAGATTCTTTTTACATTCTTTATACTCCTCAAGCACCTCATTTACTCCATGCTGCCTATAATTATTGTAGATTCCCCTTTTTCCGAACCGTGTCCAATTTCCCTTGAAAACCATGGCTCTTTACAATTTTTACAATTTCCTTTCAACCGAACAGGGACATAAAGATTCTGTACTCTTAAAATTTCACCTTTAAATGTACTCCATTTCTCTTCCACATCTTTCCCATAAAACAAACTGTCCCAATTTACTCCTTTTAAATCCTTTCGCATCTCCTCAAAGTTAGCCTTTCTCCAATCAAAAATCTCAACCCCAGGTCCAGTTTTGTCCCTCTCCATAATTATATTGAAACTAATGGTATTGTGATCACTGGACCCGAACTGTTCCCCAACGCATACCTCTGCCACCTGACCCATCTAATTTCCTAACAGGAGGTCCAGTACCGCCCCTTCTCTAGTAGGCACTTCTATGTATTGTTGCAAAAAACTATCCTGCACACATTTTACAAACTCCAACCCATCCAGCCCATTTACAGAATGTGTTTCCCAGTCTATGTGTGGAAAATTGAAATCTCCCACAATCACTACCTTGTGCTTACTACTAATATCTGCAATCTCCTTACATATTTGCTCTTCCAATTCTCGCTCCCCATTTGGCGGTCTATAATACACCCCTATAAGTGTTGCTACCCCTTTCCCATTTCTCAGTTCCACCCAAATAGCCTCCCTAGACGAGCCCTCTAATCTATCCTGCCAAAGCACTGCTGTAATATCTTCCCTGATAAGCAATGCAACACCTCCACCTCTTGCCCCTCCAATTCTATCACACCTGAAGCAACGAAATCCTGGAATATTTAGTTTCCAATCACAGCCCTCCTGCAACCATGTTTCACTGATCGCCACAACATCATACTTCCTGGTGTCAATCCAGGCTCTAAGTTCATCCACTTTTCTTACAATGCTCCTAGCATTAAAATATACACATTTAAGAAACCCACCCTCTCTTATTCTCTGATTATTTTCTTTTTCTTCTCTCTCCCCTACATTTTGGGTCAGAGTGCTACCATTCTCTGCCTCCTGCTTCACACACTGACTGCTAGCTTTCCCCATTTGTGTCCCTCCCCCCAACCATACTAGTTTAAAGTCTCCCCAGTAGCCTTTGCAAATCTCCCCGCCAGGATATTGGTCCCCCTTGAGTTCAAGTGCAACTCGTCCTTTCTGTACAGGTCGCACCTTCCCCAAAAGAGGTCCCAATGATCCAGAAACTTGAATCCATACCCACTGCACCAGTCCCTCATCCACGCATTTATCCTCCACCTCACTCCATTCCTACTCTCACTGTCGCGTGGCACAGGCAGTAATCCTGAGATTGTTACCTTTCCAGTCCTTCTCCTTAACTCTCTACCTAACTCCCTAAATTCTTCTTTCAGGACCTCTTCTCTTTTTTTACCTATATCGTTGGTACCTATCTGTACCACAACCTGAGGCTCCTCTCCCTCCCATTTCAGGATTTCTTGGACACGTTCAGACACATCCCTGACCCTGGCACCAGGGAGGCAAACTACCACCCAGGACTCCTGTCTGCGTCCACGGAATCGCCTATCCGACCCCCTGACTATAGAGTCCCCTATTACAATTTTCCTCCCCTTCTTTTCCTTACCCTTCTGAGCAACCGGACCGGTCTTTGTGCCAGAGACCCGGTCGCTGTCGCTGCCCCCAGGTAGGCTGTCTCCCCCACCCTTACTCAAACATGAGTACTTATTTTCAAGGTGTACAGCCACTGGGGTACTCACCAGTCCCTGCCTCTGCCCGTTGCCCTTCCTAACTGTGACCCAGTTTTCTGTCTCCCGTGGTCTTGGAGTGACCACCTCCCTGTAACTCCTTTCTATGACCTCCTCGCTCTCTCTGAGCAGACAGAGGTCATCGAGTTGCTGTTCCAGGTTCCTGACACGATCCCTTAGGAGCCCCATCTCGACGCACCTGGCGCAGATATGGACGTCTGGAGAGCACTCAGACTCCATGACCTCCCACATCTGACATGCAGAACAGTAAACTGCCCTGGCCTTCATTGTCCCCCTTATCCAAATACAATAAAGCCTTACAATTACAATGCAAATACAATACAAGCCAATCAGCCAATCAGCTGCTTCTGCTGGTCCTCTTCCACCAATCAGAGGCTTCCACCAGAATCAGAATCCTTCTCTGGAAGTGAGATGGAACGTTGTAGATTTGGGGAACTCACAGCTCCAGGTAAGTCCTCCTCTCACCAACGGCTCCCCGGGCCTCTGTAGAAGCAAGCCCCACGCTGTTTTTATACTCACAGCTCCAGGCAACTCTTGGGTACGGAACAGAGGCCTTACCTTCGTCCCTACTCCCAAAACCCACAAGGAACAAGTGCAGGGTGACCTACACAGATTATATCCATTAAGTTAATACACCACTTCAGTGACGCAGAACCTGCCAAAATTATACCCTTCAGGCCACTCACAGTATGGTCCCCAGACGACGAGGATGTCCCGAGGGAGATAACAGAATTTATAACAGAGACAGCATCAGCCATTGGGCACCCAAAACACACCTTCAGGGGTATCGTTAAGTCACAACTGACCCGCTTACACCGTATATGCACTAGGGAGGAGGATTTCAACCAGGCCACAAGCACCCTTTTCACCGCCCTCAGACAGAGGGGTTACTGCAAACGGAAATTAAGACACATTAAGTCAGATTTTCTAAAAAGCAAACAAGCGCCCAGACCTAGGCCGGTGTCGACCAGGAACTTGCCACTAATAACAAGATATGGCAACATGGCTATCCAAGCTCACAAAATAGTCAAGGGCTTGTTTGAACAATTCCAAAGGGGATTTGCCACACTAAAGGGGTACAAGGTAATGTCAGCATACAAGAGGGCTAAAAATCTGAAGGACATCTTGGTCAGTACATGTCTACACACAGCCCCGGACTGTGGGCAGAGACGGTTTGGAGCCTGCACCCACTTAGTAATAGCCAAAAATATAGAGAACAGTGTAACAGGGAAGAGAGGCCAGATAGCGCAGAGGATAACCTGTGAGCAAAAGATGTGGTGTATGCAATTAGATGTAAAGAGTGCAACTTACTGTACATAGGCGAAACAGGTAACAGCATCAGAGCCAGACTGACAGGACACCTCAGCAACATCACAAGGGGGGACCAATCCATACCCATTAACAGACACTTCCAGCAACATGGGATCCAGTCCCTAGAGATCATGGGCCTGGAAACAAACATAAATTGGACAATAGGGAGACGGAAGAGAGCAGAGAGGCTATGGATTGAAGCGCTACAGAGGCAAGAGCCCAATGGCCTAAACCTTGCATGAACTCAAACCTAGGGTGGATCCTGACTGACTCCCACAAATCTATGGAAGGGCAAGTGTAAGGCAAATAGATTTGGACAAGGGTGATGAAACCGTGGCCCAAATACCAAGTGACAGTACATTGTGAAAAGGAATCCCCAGGGGGAGATCGATAAGCACCAGAGGGCATGTTTCCCACCGTCCGATAAATCACAACCTAACCCTGACGCCTGACCCCAAACACCAATGACTCTAAACACAACAGTACGGCGATACATTTCGTCAATACAACATTTTAGCGATACAACAATCACAGAGAGTTTGATTCCTCCCAACATTCTGTTTTACACCTTTAACCACTAACACATACTTGGATCACCAAGTTGACAACCCATCTATCAGGCAATGAAGGAGATTGAACACATTTTGGGTGGGCACCACAGGATCTTTAGAAACCCACAACAGGTTAGAGTTAGAGAGCACCGGGTGACAAAATTATACTTTCTCCGAAATGAACACCCAGTGCCTGGAGTAATATATCCTGGAAGGCCCATTGGGTATGACTACAGCATTAGGATTGGGAGGAGACCGACAAACCATAGCAGATATTTCTACCAGCATAGAGCCAGGTCTTTGGGAATTTGTACCAATGCAGATGTATCCAAATCAGAGATTTAAACCAACTGTAAAAACTATAGTACTTGGAAGGGCAGCATTACAAAAAGTGAGACTTAGCCACAATATTAAACTCTACGTTCCCTGTAACAGGGTCAACTACAACCAGGGAACATGGCTCTGTCCAAAGACAAAGTGCTGGAGACATTCAGCAGTTCAGGACAGATGACACCTCAGGTCAGCAACCTTCCTCAGACTGATGAAAGAGAATGAAAAGAGACAGAGGCACGCAGGACAAAGCCAGCAAGGAAATAGGTGGTACATGTGAGGCGTGATGAGCATATGGATGGAGTGGGTGCCAAAGGCTCAAGGTGAAAGGGACAAAATGCCAAATAAGGAGAGAACGGAAATATGAAACTAGGAGAGATGGGTGGAAGGGATAGAGGGAATATGGGACTGTGTGAGAGGTGAGCATACAAGGACAAGTTAGTTATTATTACTTAGCTATTACTATTTGATTGTAGTTAGTTATTACTATTTAGTTATTAGTTAGTTATTACTATTTAGGTATTACTATTTAGGTATTATTATTATTATGAAGTTATTGAAGGAAAGTATGCTCATCTCTCAACTTATCCATATTTTCCTTTTACCTTCCAACCCCACCTCACCCTGGTTTTACACTTCACAGTTCTTGTCCTTATCCAGCATGTTTTATCACTTTCTCCTTCAGCCTTTGGCACTTACTTCATCTATTTGCCCATCACCCACTCACCTGTAATCCACCCATCACTTGTCAGGCAGTGCCCAACGGCCACCTCATTTCCAGCTCTCCCCTGTATTTCAGACTGAGTACTCCCGACCCGATTAGTCATCTGTCCAATCCTTCAGGGGTTGTTAAACCCACCAAGTTCCTCCAGCACTGTGTATTTACTCACAATTCAAGCATGGGGTGGCTCGTGTTGTAAAAAAAAAAAAAAAGAAGTATGTCTGCAACACGAGGAATTTCATTTACCGTACACTCATACCAATAAAAAGCAACAGAACACAAAGTTCAAACTCTTCCCTTCTTTGGTCTCCCGTGGTCTGGGGCCTCGAGCTTTCCGTTGATGGCATGATCTTGACTCCCATAGCCGGCGGTCGGGCCGTCCGTGTCGGAGGTCCTGCATCAGGGGGTTGAATCCCAGTTCACTCGGGGTCTAGACGAACCTTTTGCGTTCTTTAGAGCTTCCTGACATCGGTCTCTACCAGAGACTGCGAGCTCCTCGATGTTGAAGAAACAAATTTGGAAAAGCCATCAATAATTTAACACATTTATCACATTAAACTGAAGCGGGTTAGAAATACGTACCTTATCTCCCATGGCATCCACAAAGACCAAATCCAGGAAGACTTGATGCTGAAAAATCAAATCAATATAACATTTTAATGTTTGAAATGTTCCAACATCCTTGTCTACAATTAGATAACGTGCGGTAGTAACTCAGTGGGTTGGACAGTCCTGGGTGAGAAGATTCTAGTCCTCAAGGTAAAAACACTTGGACATGTGGACAATGCCTGGAGATGTATCTCCAACCAGGGCCATTGTGTCTATGCAGTCAGGACTCCTACAGGTTGGACCAATATTAATGTAGTTGAATATATTTAGACTACCTTAAGAGTTTAAGGTCTGAAGAGTCCCAATCCAGAATTACCAATCCATGCTCTCCAGCGATGTTGCTGCACCCATCGAGTTGCTCCAGCACTGACACAATTTCCAAGCACCGCAACACCCCAGTTACATCAAATACCCATTATATTTCACAAGTGTTCTCCCAACCTTGTTGCCCGATGCCTCACTCCTCACGTGGACATTTAAACGTTACATATAAACAAACATTCAGTGGTGTCCAGATGGATTAAAATACCTGGAAAAACCCAACTTCAGTCCAAAATATTAAACTCAACTTTCCCTGTAACAGGAGCCAACTACAACCAGGGAACATGGCTCTGTCCAAAGACAAAGTGCTGGAGGCATTCAGCAGTTCAGGCACAATCTGCCTGACTGCAAGTGGAATGGACAGATGACACCTCAGGTTAGCAACCTTCCTCAGACTGATGAAAGAGAGTGAAAAGAGGCAGAGGCACACAGGACAAAGCCAGCAAGAAAATAGGTGGTATGTGAGAGGCGTGATGAGCATATGGATGGAGTGAGTGCCAAAGGCTCAAGGTGAAAGGGACAACATGCCAAATAAGGAGAGAACGGAAATATGAAACTAGGAGAGGCGAGTGGAAGGGAAAGAGGGAATATGGGACTATTTGAGAGAAGAGCGTACAAGGACTAGTTAGTTGCTATTACTATTCGGTTATTACTATTTAGTTATCCTTTAAGTTATTATTATTATTATTATTATTATTATGATAATTATTTAGTTATTATTATTATTATTATTTAGTTATTACTTAGTTATTGAAGGAAAGTATGCTCATCTCTCAACTTATCCATATTTCCCTTTTACCTTCCAACCCCACCTCACACTGGTTTTACATTTCACAGTTCTTGTCCTTATCCAACATGTGTGATCACTTTCACCTTCAGCCTTTGGCACTTACTTCATCCATTTGCCCATCACCCACTCACCTGTAATCCACCCATCACTTGTCAGGCAGTGCCCAACGCTCACCTCATTTCCAGCTCTCCCCCGTATTTCAGACTGAGAGCTCCCGACCCGATTAGTCATCTGTCCAATCCTTCAGGGGTTGTTAAACCCACCAAGTACCTCCAGCACTGTGTATTTACTCACGATTCAAGCATGGGGTGGCTCGCGTTGCAAAAAAAAAAAAAAAGTATGTTTGCAACACGAGGAATTTCATTTACCGTACATTCATACCAATAAAAAGTAACAGAACACAAACTTCAAACTCTTCCCTTCTTTGGTCTCCCGTGGTCTGGGGCCTCGAGCCTTCCGTTGATGGCACGATCTTGACTCCCATAACCGGTGGTCGGGCCGTCCATGTCGGAGGTCCTGCATCCCTGCATCAGGGGGTTGAATCCCAGCTCACTCGGGGTCTAGACCAACCTTTTGCGTTCTTTAGAGCTTCCCGACATCGGTCTCTACCAGAGACTGCGAGTTCCTCGGTGTTGAAGAAACAAATTTGGAAAAGCCATCAATAATTTAACACATTTATCACATTAAACTGAAGAGGGTTAGAAATACGTACCTTATCTTCCACTGACATCCATAAAGACCAAATCCAGGAAGACTTGATGCTGAAAAATCAAATCAACATAACATTTTAATGTTTGAAATGTTCCAACGTCCTTCTCTACAATTAGACAAAGTGCGGGAGTAACTCAGTGGGTCGGAAAGTCCTGGGTGAGAAGATTCTAGTCCTCAAGGTAAAAACACTTGGACATGTGGGCAATGCCTGGAGATGTATCTCTAACCAGGACCATTGTGTCTCTGCAGTCAGGACTCCTACAAGTTGGACCAATATTAATGTAGTCCAATACATTTAGACTAAAATTCTTACGGGTCTAAAGAGCCAGATTTACCAATCCATATTCTCCAGTGATGTTGCAGCACCCATCGAATTGCTACAGCACTGACTTGCAATTTTCTAGCACAGCAACAGCCCAGTTACCCCATCAAATACCCATTATATTTCACAAGTGTTCTCCCAACCTTGTTGCCTGATGCAGTACTCTACACGTGGACATTGAGCTAGAGTAACTCAGTGGCTCAGGCAGCATCTCTGGAGAACATGGGTAGATGATGTTTCAGAACAGGACCCTTCTTCACATTGTACTAAAATAAATACATTAAACCAACTAAAGTGTGGAAACAGGCCTCTGGTCCACTAAGTCAGCACAACCCAGCAATCACCCCGTACGCAAGCACTATCTTACACACTATGGACAGTTTAGTAAAACCAAATGTCCTCTTGTTTGAATCTTCCCTACTCTCAATGAGAAAAGCTTATCCACATCAACTCTGTCTATCCCTCTCATCATTTTAAAGGCCTCTATCAAGTCACACCCTTAACCTTCTGCGCTCCAGAGAATAAAGACCTAACTTGTTCAACCTTCCTCTGTAACTTAGTTGCTGAAACATTCTAGTAAATCTCCTCTGTACTCTCTCTATTTTGTTGAAACCTTTCCTATAATTAGGCGACCAAAATTGTACACTATACTCCAGAATTGGTCTCACCAATGCCTTGTACAATTTTAACATTACATCCCAACTTCTAGATTCAATGTGAGGCGTGATTAGCCTATGGATGGAGTGAGTGCCAAAGGCTCAAGGTGAAAGGGACAAAATGCCAAATAACTAGGAGACATATGGGTAGAAGAGAGAGTGGGAAACATAGACAATAGGTGCAGGAGTAGAGTAGAGGCCATTCGGCCCTTCGAACCTGTACCGCCATTCAATATGATCATGGCTGATCATCCAACTCGGTGTCCTGTACCTGCCTTCTCTCCATACCCCCTGATCCCTTTAGCCACAAGGGCCACATCTAACTCCCTCTTAAATATAGCCAATGAACTGGCCTCGACTACCCTCTGCGGCAGAGAGTTCCAGAGATTCACCACTCTCTGTGTGAAAAAAGTTCTTCTCATATCGGTTTTAAAGGATTTCCCCCTTATCCTTAAGCTGTGACCCCTTGTCCTGGACTTCCCCAACATCGGGAACAATCTTTAGGTTACACAAAAAAGCTGGAGAAACTCAGCGGGTGCAGCAGCATCTATGGAGCGAAGGAAATAGGCAACGTTTTGGGCCGAAACCCTTCTTCAGACAATCTTCAGACAATCGGAACAATCTTCCTGCATCTAGCCTGTCCAACCCCTTAAGAATTTTGTAAGTTTCTATAAGATCCCCTCTCAATCTCCTAAATTCTAGAGAGTATAAACCAAGTCTATCCAGTCTTTCTTCATAAGACAGTCCTGACATCCCAGGAATCAGTCTGGTGAACCTTCTCTGCAATCCCTCTATGGCAATAATGTCCTTCCTCAGATTTGGAGACCAAAACTGTACGCAATACTCCAGGTGTGGTCTCACCAAGACCCTGTACAACTGCAGTAGAACCTCCCTGCTCCTATACTCAAATCCTTTTGCAATGAAAGCTAACATACCATTCGCTTTCTTCACTGCCTGCTGCACCTGCATGCCTACTTTCAATGACTGGTGTACCATGACACCCAGGTCTCGCTGCATCTCCCCTTTTCCTAGTCGGCCGCCATTTAGATAATAGTCTGCTTTTGCTGTTTTTGCCACCAAAATGGATAACCTCACATTTATCCACATTATACTGCATCTGCCAAACATTTGCCCACTCACCCAGCCTATCCAAGTCACCTTGCAGTCTCCTAGCATCCTCCTCACAGCTAACACTGCCCCCAGCTTAGTGTCATCCGCAAACTTGGAGATATTGCCTTCAATTCCCTCATCCAGATCATTAATATATATTGTAAATAGCTGGGGTCCCAGCACTGAGCCTTGCGGTACCCCACTAGTCACTGCCTGCCTAATGAAGAACTCAACCATATTATGGTCACTCTTGCCCAAGGGGGGCACGTACAACAAGATTGCTAACTAACCCTTCCTCATTACTCAATACCCAGTCTAAAATAGCCTGCTCTCTCGTTGGTTCCTCTACATGTTAATCATATGTATAAATATATATGTATGTGTATATATATGCATGTATGTGTATATATGCATGTATATGTATATGTGTGTATGTATGCATATAAATGTATCCATATGTATGTGTGTATTTGTATGTGTGCATATGTATGTGTATACGTATGTATGTATGTGTATATATGTGTGTGTATATATGTATGTGTATATATGTGTGTATAAATATATATATGCATATATATATTATTACTATATAATTATATATATAATTGCCTTTATGGTTTATGTATATCATCTTACAAGACAAATAAATTAATAGTGATTATTTAAATCAAAGTTGCTTCTGATCCATGAGAATAAACTTAACTATCTCTAACTTGCCTCTCACACACAGCCACACATTCATATAAATATATAAAATATGTATACGTTAAATTTAATTTTGTGCAGTGTGCGTTAAAGCAATACAATGCAAGGGAAACTATGCAAAGGAGGGGTCTGTTCCCGCTACAAGATACTCGAGGATCTTTGCTTTGGATCAAAGATTATAGCGGAGCTCTATAATCTTTGCTTTGGATCACAGCGGGTGGCATTGAAAAATGGCGGCCGTGACGTTCCGTCACGTACTACACGTCAGTCCATTGAATTTCGGAAGAGTGGTCTATCTTGCTCCTCTAGGATATTTGGTGTTTACTGAGTATGGTGTTGGAGTTTCCACTTCAACGTCTGCGATCATTGACGCTGCCGGCGCACGTTCACCCGGGGAAATCTCCCGGTGCTCGGACCCGATAGATTGTCCGCCGCACAAACTGCACTGAGCCGCCGGGAGATTGTTGAAGTGCGTGAAATGGCTTGGAGAGCGGCGGGGAATCGCGCCAAACTGTCCCTAGACCGAACGAACATCTGTGAGCTGTCCAACCGTGGGCGCGGGGGCGGGTGGGGAGCGGTGGAAGCCGAGGCTGACCGTTCTGCGAGTGTGTTGACCTGCTGCCTCCGGTATTGGTATCTCTGTCCTATTATCCGGAATTCCATCACACTCGATGAGTGAAGGAAGATCAATTACTATCCCTCCGTTCACATCCTCAACCTGGAAGCCATCTGCTTTTCTATCTGTCATTTCCATCACTCCTGCACAAGTTTCAGTGAGTAAGGGAATGGGTCACTTTCAATCCCCAACTGATCAAAGAAACTTGACCTCGCTAGAGAGCGATTACTCTGATCATCAAGAATTGCGTACATTGTGATTGAGCTTGCTGGCTGCTCACGTGGGTATATATTTACCAGGCATATCTTGGAGTAAGGCCGAGCTGAAAGGTCAGGGCCACATACCTCAGTGCAAAGGGAAGTGATAGTGGTTGGAAGGTTGAGACTTTCGTTCTCTTGTGCTGTAGGCTCTGGCTCTTGACTGGGGGGGGGGGGGTCTTAGAGGTCCAGGGGGCAGGGCCTGGATGATTTGCTGTGATGTGGTGGTCGTTTTCGCATTCTCTGCACTTGAGCACTGAAGGTATGTTTTACGCTCCTCTGGGCTTGGCTCTAAAACATCTACATTTGGCGAGGGAATGAGGTTTGCCGTGGATGGGGCAAATCTTCGCCGGGTCATTGTTGTGCGTTGTTTTGTCTGTATTGTCTCTAACTATTGTAGCCATGTCAGTCTTGTGTACGTATATGGGGGTTCTAGAATTATTCTGTCTCTGGGTAGGCTTATCATACTTGGAAAGACTAATGACACTGCTTGAAAGGGCAAAACTTGGGTCATTCTAGTTCTTGCCTCTCCACAGATGAACTGTGTGAAGAAGGAGAATGGTTGGAAGCAGGCACTGTGCTCCTCTGTATACCTTGAACCCAACGAGATCATTTTTTCCTAGAGGCCATGGTGGCGTTCCTCCACAATTGAGTTGATACCACGAGCCGTGTCCAAGTAAGTCAAACCAGATAGATATCCATCTCATTTAGCAGGCTGCAACTCCTTAAACAAATCTCCGAGTTCTCGAAGTTTGATGTAATCCTTACTCTCTATTACCTCTGAAGCGTCCTTGCTGCCTCCTCCCCTTCCTCAGCCCTCGGGCTGTCTCCTCCCATCCCTCAGCCTTCGGGCTCTTCCTCCTCCTCGTTCCCTTCTTCTCTCCGCCCCCCCCCCCTGCTCCACATCAGTCTGAAGAAGGGTTTCGGGCCGAAACGTTGCCTATTTCCTTTGCTCCATAGATGCTCCAGCACCCGCTGAGTTTCTCCAGCATTTTTGTGTACCTTCGTCTTCATGGTTTGGTTTTTGCTCTGCCATGCATTGTTAACCATGGGACCTTGTATAGACGGGCGTGTGCCGTTCCAAATCTTGTCCAATCAATATAATTTGCCACTGTTGGACTCCAATGAAGTTGTAGTAACATCTCAAGAATAATCAATGGCAACAGGATGAACCTAAGTTCATTTTTCAGTTATTTAACCATATAACCATATAACAATTACAGCACGGAAACAGGCCATCTCGGCCCTACAAGTCCATGCCGAACAAATTTTTTTCCCCTTAGTCCCACCTGCCTGCACTCGTACCATAACCCTCCATTCCCTTCTCATCCATATGCCTATCCAATTTATTTTTAAATGATACCAATGAACCTGCCTCCACCACTTCCACTGGGAGCTCATTCCACACCGCCACCACTCTCTGCGTAAAGAAGTTCCCCCTCATATTACCCCTAAACTTCTGTCCCTTAATTCTGAAGTCATGTCCTCTTGAAGGGATTCTCAAAGGGAAAAGCTTGTCCACATCAACTCTGTCTATCCCTCTCATCATTTTAAAGACCTCTATCAGGTCCCCCCTTAACCTTCTGCGCTCCAGAGAATAAAGACCTAACTTATTCAACCTATCTCTGTAACTTAGTTGTTGAAACCCAGGCAACATTCTAGTAAATCTCCTCTGTACTCTCTCTATTTTGTTGACATCCTTCCTATAATTTGGCGACCAAAATTGTACCCCATACTCCAGATTTGGTCTCACCAATGCCTTGTACAATTTTAACATTACATCCCAGCTTCTATACTCAATGCTCTGATTTATAAAGGCTAGCATACCAAAAGCTTTCTTTACCACCCTATCTATATGAGATTCCACCTTCAAGGAACTATGCACGGTTATACCCAGATCCCTCTGTTCAACTGTATTCTTCAATTCCCTACCATTTACCATGTACGTCCTATTTTGATTTTTCCGCCAAGGTGTAGCACCTCACATTTATCAGCATTAAACTCCATCTGCCATCTTTCAGCCCATTTTTCCAAATGGCCTAAATCACTCTGTAGACTTTGGAAATCCTCTTCATTATCCACAACACCCCCTATCTTGGTATCATCTGCATACTTACTAATCCAATTTACCACACCTTCATCCAGATAATTGATGTACATGACAAACAACAAAGGACCCAACACAGATCCCTGAGGCACCCCACTAGTCACCTGCCTCCAACCCGATAAACAGCCATCCACCATTACCCTCTGGCTTCTCCCATTCAGCCACTGTTGAATCCATCTTGCTATTCCTGCATTTATACCCAACAGTTGAACCTTCTTAACCAACCTTCCATGAGGAACCTTGTCAAAGGCCTTACTAAAGTCCATATAGACAACATCCACTGCTTTACCCTCGTCAATTTCCCTAGTAACCTCTTCAAAAAATTCAAGAAGATTAGTCAAACATGACCTTCCAGGCACAAATCCATGTTGACTGTTCCTAATCAGACCCTGTTTATCTAGATGCTTATATATATTGTCTCTAAGTATCTTTTCCATTAATTTGCCCACCACTGAAGTCAAACTAACATGTCTATAATTGCTAGGTTTACTCTTAGAACCCTTTTTAAACAATGGAACAACATGCGCAGTACGCCAATCCTCGGGGACTATTCCCGTTTCTAATGACATTTGAAATATTTCTGTCATAGCCCCGGCTATTTCTACACTAACTTCCCTCAATGTCCTAGGGAATATCCTTGCAGGACCTGGAGACTTATCCACTTTTATATTTTTCAAAAGTGTCAGTACTTCTTTTACTTTGAACCTCATAGTATCCATAGCTTCTCTACTAGTTTCCCTTACCTCACATAATTCAATATCCTTCTCCTTGGTGAATACCGAAGAAAAAAAATTGTTCAATATCTCCCCCATCTCTTTTGGCTCTGCAGATAGCTGTCCACTCTGTCTCTCCAATGGACCAATTTTATCCCTCGTTATCCTTTTGCTATTAATATAGCTGTAGAAACCCTTTGGATTGACTTTCACCTTACTTGCCAAAGCAACCTCATATCTTCTTTTAGCTTTTCTAATTTCTTTCTTAAGATTCTTTTTACATTCCTTATACTCCTCAAGCACCTCATTTACTTCATGCTGCCTATAATTATTGTAGATCTCCCTCTTTTTCCGAACAAGATGTCCAATTTCCCTTGAAAACCAGGGCTCTTTCCAATTTTTACTGTTTCCTTTCAACCGAACAGGAACATAAAGATTCTGTACTCTTAAAATTTCCCCTTTAAATGTCCTCCATTTCTCTTCTACATCTTTCCCATAAAACAAAATGTCCCAGTTCACTCCTTTTAAATCATCTCGCATCGCATCAAAGTTAGCCTTTCTCCAATCAAAAATCTCAACCCTAGGTCCAGTTCTGACCCTCTCCATAATTATCTTGAAACTAATGGTATTGTGATCACTGGACCCGAAGTGCTCCCCAACACATACCTCCGCCACCTGTCCCATCTCATTTCCTAACAGGAGGTCCAGCACTGCCCCTCCTCTAGTAGGTACCTCTATGTATTGCTGCAAAAAACTATCCTGCACACATTTTACAAACTCCAACCCATCCAGCCCATTTACAGAATGTGTTTCCCAGTCTATGTGTGGAAAGTTGAAATCTCCCACAATCACTACCTTGTGCTTACTACTAATATCTGCTATCTCCTTACATATTTGCTCTTCCAATTTTCGTTCCCCGTTTGGCGGTCTATAATACACCCCTATAAGAGTTGCTACACCTTTCCCACTTCTCAATTCCACCCAAATAGCCTCCCTAGATGAGCCCTCTAATCTATCCTGCCAAAGCACTGCTGTAAAATCTTCCCTGACTAGCAATGCAACACCTCCACCTCTTGCCCCTCCAATTCTATCACACCTGAAGCAGCGAAATCCTGGAATATTTAGTTTCCAATCACAGCCCTCCTGCAACCACGTTTCACTGATCGCCACAACATCATACTTCCAGGTGTCTATCCAGACTCTAAGCTCATCAACCTTTCTTACAATGCTCCTAGCATTAAAATATGCACATTTAAGAAAACCCCCGTCTCTTATTCTCTGTTTATTTAGTAGTTTGTAATAACTTTTTGTTGATTTCCCATGTACAGCACTTTGTGGTAACTGATGTTGTCTAAAAGCGCTTTATAAATAAAGTTATTATTATATTATTATTTCCTTTTTTTTCTTTCTCCTCTTGCGTCCGAGTGCTTCCCATTTCTGCTTCCTCCCTCCCATTCTGTCTACTACCTTTCGCTATTTGAGTCCCTCGCCCCAACCATTCTAGTTTAAAGTCTCCCCATTTCTTTTAAATTACTTTGCAAAAAATTGTAAACACCTGTTTTCGCATTTTTATTCTGAGGTATTGTGTGTAGATTGATGATTAAAACAAATGAATTTGAAACCATTTGAAAATAAGGCTGTAACGTGACAAAATGTGGAAAAAGTGAAGGTGTCTAAATACTTTATGAATGCACTGTATGTGCACACGAAGAGGGGATGAGGAGCTGAGGACTACATTCGCTCATTGTAGTCGATGCATAGTATCTGGATATTGATAAAGGAAGAGCATAACTACAGCGAACTGTGTATGTACAGTGACGTGATGTACCACGCAAACAAAAATCCTAATATAATTGAGATTATGGACCAGAGATAATGTATCCGATCCAACCGATGTAGAACAGACACACATTTAGTAGATTTACGCCTTTATGCTCTATTTAATTGATGTTGTGTGTGTGTGTGCGCATGTGTGTGTGTGTGTGTCATTTCCATAGATAATATGACAGGAGTAATAATCTCTGGCCATATAGAATCGGGTCTTTAACACGACGAGATTATTGCATAATTTGAAAACTCTGGCTTTTCTTAATTGAAAGCGGAAATCAGGTCTGGCGCTCTATTGACAGTGTTTATTTTCAGTTCATGGCAACGAACGATTCATTGAGAAGTGTAATAATGTGCTGAAAATAGTGGATGAGCACACTTTAAACCAGACCATCAAGTCCACTCCGGGCAAGAGACATCGAATTGCGACAATCTATGTCAATGGGACGCATACTTTGCTGGAAACAAAATGCATGCAGGGATCTACATCCATATAACCATATAACAATTACAGCACGGAAACAGGCCATCTCGACCCTACAAGTCCGTGCCGAACAAATTTTTTCCCCTTAGTCCCACCTGCCTGCACTCATACCATAACCCTCCATTCCCTTCTCATCCATATGCCCATCCAATTTATTTTTAAATGATACCAATGAACCTGCCTCCACCACTTCCACTGGAAGCTCATTCCACACCGCTACCACTCTGAGTAAAGACGTTCCCCCTCATATTACCCCTAAACTTCTGTCCCTTAATTCTGAAGTCATGTCCTCTTGTTTGAATCTTCCCTATTCTCAAAGGGAAAAGCTTGTCCACATCAACTCTGTCTATCCCTCTCATCATTTTAAAGACCTCTATCAAGTCCCCCCTTAACCTTCTGCACTCCAGAGAATAAAGACCTAACTTATTCAACCTATCGCTGTAACTTAGTTGTTGAAACCCAGGCAACATTCTAGTAAATCTCCTCTGTACTCTCTCTATTTTGTTGACATCCTTCCTATAATTGGGCGACCAAAATTGTACACTATTCTCCAGAATTGGCCTCACCAATGCCTTGTACAAATTTTAACATTACATCCCAGCTTCTATATCCACATCTAACATGTACTAATGATTTGCATTAACATTTTAAACGTTATATGATATTCTGCTTCTGTTTTGTACGGCATTGAATGTCACAGGTGAATAGCTTGGTAATTTGTAGGAAGAAACTGCAGATGCTGGATTACACCGAAGTTATACACAAAAATGCTGGAGTAACTCAGCGGGACAGGCAGCATCTTTGGATGCAAGGAACGGGTGAGGTTTCGGTTGAGACCCTCCTTCAGGCTGAGAGTCAGGGGAGAGGGAGTCACAGAGATAAGGAGGGGTAATGTGAGTGAAAAGGAGACTTCAAAAGAGATGTAGATCACAATGTAGAAATGTAGATCAAAATGTAGAATACATCATTAGGAGAAGGGGACAACAAAGCAAACAGAGATAAAATCTAATCAGGACAGTCAGACAGTCAGGGGGGGGGGGGGGTGGAGAGAGAGGAAAAGCAAGGGTGATGAAGTTAGAGCAGTCTATATACATACCGTTTGGTGTGTAAACTGTCCATGCGAAATATGAGGGGCTGTTCTTCCAATTTGCACCGGGCCTCATTCTGACAATGGATGAGGCCCATGACAGAAAGGTCATTGTGGGAATGGAAGGGGGAGTTAAGGGCCTGTCCCACTTGAACATTTCAAAATCCAGCGGCGAAAGAAAAATGTTGCGACACTTGAGAAAACACTGCGCGTTATAGGTCATCACCTGACCTGATACGTCAGTGAATGATGCCGACGGGCCCTTTAAACTGTTTTGCAACCTGCAGATCAGGTCGGTTTAAGAGGCCTAAGCAGAAGTGTTCGGCGAACTCTCGCCCATATATAGACCACACCTGGAACAGCAGATGCAGTAGATGAGGTTGGCGGAGATGAAAGTGAACCTCTGCCTCACCGGAAAAGACGGCCGGGCTCCTCGTACCGAGTCGATGGATGATGTATCGGGACAGGTGTTACATCTCCCGGGTTTGCAAGCGAAAATATCAAAAGGGGTGGAGATGGGATGATGTGGCTAGCGGTGGAGGTGGCGAAATTGTCGGAAGACTATGTGCCGTACGCGACGGCTGATGGGGTGACTCAGATGTCCAAGTATGGTTGTCTAGGGCGCAGATGGCGTAGATGGAGCAATTGAGGTAGGGGATAGTCTTTGCAAGAGGCAGGGTTGGAAGAAGAATTGCCGTGGGAAGTCAGTAGGTTTATAATTTCTGTGGATATTCAACGGGGTAAAAAGAGGAAAGAGTGGATGTTGGACCGCAGGAGAATGATGCAGGAGAATTGATAACGGGAAGTCATGAAATCTGCATTTCCGCTTCGTACATTCACGATGACTCGGACCGATCCTGTTACTGCTATCCAAATGTGCCGCTATTTCATCTTTTATGATTGGCTCCAGCATCTTCCCCACCACCGATGTCAGGCCAACTGGTCTATAATTCCCCGGTTTCTCTCTCCCGCATGTCTTAATACGTGGGATAACATTAGCTACCTTCCAATCCACAGCAACTGGTCCTGAATCTATAGAACATTGGACAATGTTCACCAATGCGTCCACGATTCATAGAGCCACTTCCTTAAGTACCCTGGGATGCAGACCATCAAGCCCTGCTCTCCATCCCTGCAGGATGAGGAAATTTGTGTCGAGGAAGGGATATGTCGTTAGCATGCCGGAGATTTAGCCGGATCTGGGTTTAATGAGGAAAAATGGGAATCATGCAGTCAAAGCCGATACTTGTCTCCCCACTTTCACCACACCAATCTACCACAGATGATACATTGTAAGCTCGCAGACCCCAATACCTTATTCATTGAATCTCTCTCCAACTTTCTATGAAATAAAGAAATCTTATTTCCCCAATTCATTCCTCAATTACACTCCCATTTGCAGACTAAACCTGACTCTTCTTTTTATTTCCCTTGATTGTTCCGTCTGGTTAACGGTTGCTTTCGCCGTTGATCAACCTGGTGCTCAGAAAACAATCTGGCTCTGAACACCAGGAAAACAAAAGAGCTCATTGTCGACTTCAGGAGGCACAGCACCGACTTAGCCCCCCTACACATCAACGGCGAGTGTGTGGAGAGGGTCAACACCTTCCGGTTTCTCGGCGTCCATATCGCTGCTGACATCTCCTGGACGGACAACACGACAGCGGTCATCAAGAAGGCTCAGCAGCGGCTGCACTTCCTGAGGGTCCTCAGGAAGCACAACCTGGACTCTAACCTGCTGCTGACCTTCTACCGCTCGTCCATCGAGAGCCTGCTGACATACTGCATTACAGCATGGTATGGCAGCTGCACCATGGCAGACAGGGAGAGGCTTCAGAGGGTAACCAGGACAGCGCAGAGGATCATTGGCTGCCCTCTCCCCTCCCTGATGGACATCTACACCTCCCGCTGCCTTAGCAGGGCAAAGAAGATCATCAAAGATAGCTCCCATCCTGCGTTTGGACTGTTCGACCTGCTGCCCTCTGGAAGGCGCTATAGGTGCATCAAATCCAGGACAAACAGACTCAGGAATAGTTGCTTTCCGAGAATTATATCTACTATAAATTCAAATTCACACATGCACTGACTACAACGCCCAACACGGACTTCCATCTGTATATATGTATATATGTATGTAGCGCCGCAGAATTTGTGCACCTATTCCCCCCCCCCATCTCCCTTCTGTTTTTTGTTTTTTCTGTTTCTTGTTTTTTGTGCTAAATTGTATGTATGCACTGAGTACGAGCAGCTTTCAGTTTCACTGTACATGTATAGTGACAATAAATGGGATATCATATCATCGATGCATTTCTATTTGTCAGCTAACAAGTATTTTACTAAAAAAAAACGGCATCTATTGTGATAGCTGTGATATGCTGTTTCAGCGTTTTAGAAAATGTGCGTAACTATTTTACTTATGAACCGCGAGACATAATCGATAACATGCCATGGTTTTGTGCTGTAAAATCATTCTGTTTTATCTCACCTGCAAGGGTTGCATTCCTTTGGATTGACACACTCCTAAACACAATTGGGCCAATTGAGTTTATTAGAGTTCTTAATTCGCTTACCATAAGACATATTTTAGTGGCCAACAGAGTAAGACAGGGACTTCGACAGGCGAATAAATGAAAGTGGAAACAAATCCTGAGATTGACAATCGAAGGAAATCTATAATTTGTTGCTTGCAACAACTGGGAATTTTATACTCCTGTGGATGGTAATATTTGCTTCTTTTCTATCTACACCATTTCCAGATAATCAAACTTTGTCGACAAATCTTTAGGATCCTTTCACTATTGCTGAAAAATCTGGTTATATGTTAAGGAGTGCTTGCACGAATACCTTCATTTATGCTGCATCACCAGCTAAATCGCGCGAAGAATTAAAATATATTGTTGGATATCGTGTAACTCTCTTGTGTAGTTTACTGAAATAAATTCAAAAGATTTACAATCAAAAGTTTTACAATCCAAATTGTTTTCTTCAATTTATCTGACAATTTGTCACAGGGATTTCGAAAAGGCATGTGAGATTTAAGGGTCATATTCAAATCCAGATGAAATTAGATAATTGTCAAATGCAGCTGAGTGCAATAAAATTCCTCTCGCTAGAAGCTCACAGAGTAATCTACATATCACGGTGACTGATACAAGAATAAATACAATAGTAAATAGGGGAAGGGGAGTCAATCATACTGCAGTGAGCACTACACAGATTGGTCTGACAACCCACGGCGCAGAAATAATCGTCTCGGAGTCTTCAAGTCAATGACTTGATGTATCATGCAAAGGCTGGTCTCCCGAATCACAGGCTGAACCAGCAACTTTTATGTTTTAAATAACTATATAAGGTTCGATATCGTTCCCTACATTAGCGGGAACCATGGCTGCGTTTGCCAATCAGCCAGTTTGAGGCCCGAAGCGGTATCTTGAATGAATCTCTTTATTGTCATTGCACATGGTACAACAAAATTTAAAAGTCAATCCCACAGTGCGATTCACAAGAGCAGTTTAAATATATAAGATAAGGTAAAAATACATACATATAATTAAAAAAATTAAAAATTACAGATAAATTACAATAGCAGCTGAGGTAGAGCCATTCAGTTGAATGTGAGTGTTATTTCTTATTTTGCATTATTAAGTTCACGTATGGCTATAGGGTAGAAGCTGTCTCTGAGTCTGTTTGTGCGAGTTTTGAAAGACCTGTACCGTCTGCCAGAGGGCAGCAGGTGGAACAGGTTGTGTCCAGGGTGGGAAGTGTCCTTTAGGATGTTGGTTGCCCTGCCAAGGCAGCGAGAGCTGAAGATGTCCTTCAGGGAGGGCAGTGGGCAGCCAGTGATTTTTTGTGCAATGTTGATGACCCTTTGAAGGGCTCTCCTGTCCACTGCAGAGCAGCTGGCATACCATGTGGTTATACAGTACGCCAGCACACTATCGATGGAACAGCGGTAGAAGGACAGCAGCAGCTTCTCCTCCAGGTTGTTTTTCCTGAGGATCCTCAGAAAGTAGAGTCGCTGCTGGGCCTTCTTGACTGCTGTGGTGGTGTTTGTAGTCCAGGAGAGATCCTCCGTAATTTGTGTGCCCAGGAATCTGAAGTCTGAGACCGTTTCCACACAGTCCCCATTGATGAACTGCTGTAGATTTGGGAGGAACAGCAGCAGCAACAGATTAGCAAGAGATACGACTGATTGGCTCTAGCCCAAGTGGGAGGAGAGGGGTGAAAACAGTTGAAAACTAAGGAATTTGCTTTGTAAATTGGTAAATCAGGCAATTTATCAGTCAATTTAAGCAGGACAGCTCTTTGCGAGCGGCAGTGAGTGAGCGAAGTGCCCTGTGAGAAAAGTGTGAGTCTTTGGCTCGAGAGTTTTCGGCAAGGAGGCTGAGGAGAGGAGACCACGCAATACGCTTGAGAGGTAGAGACCAAAGAAGGAGATGTCAGGCAAGCTGATTCAGTGTGATGCTTGCAGTATGTGGGAGGTCAAGGACACCGCTGGTGCCTCTGGCTGCTATAAATGTGAAAAATGCATCCAGGTAGAGCTCCTGAAGGGCCGTGTTGGGGAACTGGAGAAGCAAGTGGATGACCTCCGGTTCGTACGAGAAACGGAGTCGTTCCTTGACAAGTCCTACAGTACCATTGTTACACCTAAGGTACTGGAAGAGAGAAGGTGGGAGACAGTGAGAAAGGGAGGGAAGCATGGAATGCCAACGTCCCCGGGTGATGTACCTCTTGTAAACCGGTTCATCCGCTTAGAAGCTGTTGGGACAGAAGACGTGAGCGGCGGACTGGCCTGTGATGCGAATAGGGCTGTTGAGCCAAAACCAAAAAGGCCTAAGGCAGGCAAGGCCATTGTAGTGGGAGACTCCATCGTGAGAGGTACGGACAGGGGTTTCTGCGGCAACAGACGGGATGCGAGGATGGTGTGCTGCCTTCCCGGTGCCAGGATCCAGGATGTCACGGACTGAGTGCAGAAAATCCTCAAGGGCGAAGGTGAACATCCGGAAGTGGTAGTGCATGTCGGCACAAACGATGTCGGAGAAAAGGGAATGAATATTCTGCAACGTGACTTTAGAGAGCTCGGAAAAATGTTGAAAAGCAGGACCTCCAGGGTTGTTATCTCCGGTTTGCTTCCAGTTCCCCGTGCTGGCGAGAGCAGGAACAGGGAGATACGGGACCTGAACGTGTGGCTGAGGAACTGGTGCGCGGGGCAGGGATTTAGATTCTTAGATCACTGGGATCTGTTTTGGGGTAAGGGGGAACTGTACAAAAGGGTCGGATTGCATCTTAACAGGTGTGGGACCAGCATTCTGGCAGGCAGGTTTGCCACTGCTACACGGGTGGCTTTAAACTGAATAAGGGGGGTGGGGTGTCGAATGGGATAGTGGAGGATGGAGTTAAAGGGAAAGGGTTTCTTAAATGTGTGAGCGTAGAGACCGAGGGGTGTAAAATGAGGGTAGAAGAAATAGGTAGCAAGGTGAAAAGTAAAAGTGGCAGGCAGACAAAATCAGGGCAAAAATCAAAAACGGCCACTTTTCAACATAATTGTATAAGGGGTAAGAGTGTTGTAAAAACAAGCCTGAAAGCTTTGTGTCTCAATGCAGGGAGCATTCGTAATAAGGTGGATGAGTTGAAGGTGCGGATAGCTATTAATGACTATGATATAGTTGGGATCACGGAGACATGGCTCCAGGGTGACCAAGGCTGGGAGCTGAACATCCAGGGATATTCAATATTCAGGAGGGATAGACAGAAAGGAAAAGGAGGTGGGGTAGCGTTACTGATTAGAGAGGGGATTAATGCAATGGAAAGGAAGGACATTAGTTTGGAGGATGTGCAATCGGTATGGGTAGAGCTGCGAAACACTAAGGGGCAGAAAACGCTGGTGGGTGTTGTGTACAGGCCACCTAACAGTAGTAGTGAAGTTGGAGATGGTATCAAACAGGAAATTAGGAATGCGTGCGACAAAGGCAAAACAGTTATAATGGGTGACTTCAATCTACATATAGATTGGGTGAATCAAATTGGCAGGGGTGCTGAGGAAGAGGATTTCATGGAATGTATGCGGGATAGTTATCTAAATCAACATGTAGAGGAACCAACGAGAGAGCAGGCTATTTTAGACTGGGTATTGAGTAATGAGGATGGGTTAGTTAGCAATCTTGTTGTACGTGCCCCCTTGGGCAAGAGTGACCATAATATGGTTGAGTTCTTCATTAGGATGGAGAGTGACATTGTTAATTCAGAAAGAATGGTTCTGAACTTAAAGAAAGGTAACTTTGAGGGTATGAGACGTGAATTGGCCAAGATTGACTGGCAATTAATTCTAAAAGGGTTGACGGTGGATATGCAATGGAAGACATTTAAAGACTGCATGGATGAACTACAAAAATTGTTCATCCCAGTTTGGCAAAAGAATAAATCAGGGAAGGTAGTACATCCGTGGATAACAAGGGAAATCAGGGATAGTATCAAAGCAAAGGATGATGCGTACAAATTAGCCAGAAAAAGCAGCATACCGGAGGACTGGGAGAAATTCAAAGACCAGCAGAGGAGGACAAAGGGCTTAATTAGGAAAGGAAAAATAGATTATGAAAGAAAACTGGCAGGGAACATAAAAACTGACTGCAAAAGTTGGTATAGATATTTGAAAAGAAAGAGATTAGTTAAAACAAATGTAGGTCCCTTGCAGTCAGAAACAGGTGAGTTGATCATGGGGAACAAGGATATGGCGGACCAATTGAATAACTACTTTGGTTCCGTCTTCACTAAGGAAGATAAATAATTTGCCGGAAATAGCAGGGGACCGCGGGTCAAAGGAGTTGGAGGAATTGAGTGAAATCCAGGTTAGCCGGGAAGTGGTGTTGGGTAAATTGAATGGATTAAAGGCCGATAAATCCCCAGGGCCAGATAGGCTGCATCCCAGAGTACTTAAGGAAGTAGCTCCAGAAATAGTGGATGCATTAGTAATAATCTTTCAAAACTCTTTAGATTCTGGAGTAGTTCCTGAAGATTGGCGGGTAGCAAACGTAACCCCACTTTTTAAGAAGGGAGGGAGAGAGAAAACGGGGAATTACAGACCAGTTAGCCTAACATCGGTAGTGGGGAAACTGCTAGAGTAAGTTATTAAAGATGGGATAGCAGCACATTTGGAAAGTGGTGAAATCATTGGACAAAGTCAGCATGGATTTACGAAAGGTAAATCATGTCTGACGAATCTTATAGAATTTTTCGAGGATGTAACTAGTAGCGTGGATAGGGGAGAACCAGTGGATGTGGTGTATCTGGACTTCCAGAAGGCTTTCGACAAGGTCCCACATAAGAGATTAGTATACAAACTTAAAGCACAAGGCATTGGGGGTTCAGTATTGATGTGGATAGAGAACTGGCTGGCAAACAGGAAGCAAAGAGTAGGAGTAAACGGGTCCTTTTCACAATGGCAGGCAGTGACTAGTGGGGTACCGCAAGGCTCAGTGCTGGGACCCCAGCTATTTACAATATATATTAATGATCTGGATGAGGGAATTGAAGGCAATATCTCCAAGTTTGCGGATGACACTAAGCTGGGGGGCAGTGTTAGCTGTGAGGAGGATGCTAGGAGACTGCAAGGTGACTTGGATAGGCTGGGTGAGTGGGCAAATGTTTGGCAGATGCAGTATAATGTGGATAAATGTGAGGTTATCCATTTTGGTGCCAAAAACGGGAAAGCAGACTATTATCTAAATGGTGGCCGATTGGGAAAGGGGGAGATACAGCGAGACCTGGGTGTCATGGTACACCAGTCATTGAAGGTAGGCATGCAGGTGCAGCAGGCAGTAAAGAAAGCGAATGGTATGTTAGCTTTCATTGCAAAAGGATTTGAGTATAGGAGCAGGGAGGTTCTACTGCAGTTGTACAGGGTCTTGGTGAGACCACACCTGGAGTATTGTGTACAGTTTTGGTCTCCAAATCTGAGGAAGGACATTATTGCCATAGAGGGAGTGCAGAGACGGTTCACCAGACTGATTCCTGGGATGTCAGGACTGTCTTATGAAGAAAGACTGGATAGACTTGGTTTATACTCTCTAGAATTTAGAAGATTGAGAGGGGATCTTATAGAAACTTACAAAATTCTTAAGGGGTTGGACAGGCTAGATGCAGGAAGATTGTTCCCGATGTTAGGGAAGTCCAGGACAAGGGGTCACAGCTTAAGCATAAGGGGGAAATCCTTTAAAACCGAGAGGAGAAGAACTTTTTTCACACAGAGAGTGGTGAATCTCTGGAACTCTCTGCCACAGAGGGTAGTTGAGGCCAGTTCATTGGCTATATTTAAGAGGGAGTTAGATGTGGCCCTTGTGTCTAAGGGGATCAGGGGGTATGGAGAGAAGGCAGGTACGGGATACTGAGTTGGATGATCAGCCATGATCATATTGAATGGCGGTGCAGGCTCGAAGGGCCGAATGGCCTACTCCTGCACCTAATTTCTATGTTTCTATGTTTCTATGAATAGGGGTTTGAGGGCTGCACTGTTCTTACGAAAGTCTATGATAATTTCCTTTGTTTTTGTGGTGTTTAGGATGAGGTTGTTGTCTGAACACCACGCTGCCAGTCTTTGGACTTCCTCCCTGTAGGCTGTCTCATCTCCTCCTGAGATACGTCCAACCACAGTCGTGTCATCCGCAAACTTGACGATGGTGTTGGTGGAGTGGGCCGGGGCACAATCGTGGGTGTAGGGGGCGTAGAGGAGTGGGCTCAACACACAGCCCCGTAGGGAGCCAGTGCTGAGTGTGATGGGGGTGGAGAGGTGATGGCCCAATCTGACGGTCTGGGGGCGGTTAGACAGAAAGTCCTTGATCCAGAGGCAGATGGGCTGGGAGAGTTCAAAATCCATGAGTTTGTTGACCAGTCTGCTGGGGATGATGGTATTGAAGGCGGAGCTAAAGTCGATGAAAAGCATCCTCACATAGCTCCCCTTGTGTTCGAGGTGGGTCAGTGCAGTGTGAAGAGCAGTGGCGATGGCATCCTCAGTGGACTTATTTGCTCTGTAGGCAAACTGGTGTAGATCGAAGGTGGGTGGGAGGCTGGCTTTGATGTGCTGCTGGACCAGCCTCTCGAAACACTTCATGATGACTGGTGTGAGAGCGAGCGGTCGGTAGTCGTGAAGGCCGCTGATAACAGGCTTTTTTTGTAGTGGGATGATTGTGGCAGACTTCAGGCACGGTGGGATGATGGATTTGGACAGGGACAGGTTTAAGATTTTCGTGAAGACCTCGGTGAGCTGGTCTGCACATTCGTTCAGAACCCTTCCTGTCACGCCATCCGGGCCGGCAGCCTGCCTCGGGTTCACCGCCCTGAGCACCTGCCTCACTTCATGCTCCTGCACAGTGAGGGTGTAGTTGTTGTTGTTAGGGGCTGGTGGGAGAATGGTGACGAACTCTTCTGGTTCTGCCTCGAAGCGAGCAAAGAAGCAGTTCAGCTCCTCTGCCAGTGAGGCATCGCCGTCGGCCGTCGTGCTGTTGCTGGGCTTGTAGTTGGTGATGTGCTGGATGCCCTGCCACACCCGCCATGGATCGTTGTTGTTAAAGTGGTCCTCTATCTTCCTCTTGTGGGCCGCTTTGGCATCCCTGATGCCTTTCTTCAGGTTGGCTCTAGCAGCGCTGTACAGGGCTCTGTTGCCAGACCTGAAGGCGGTGTTGCGTTCCTTGAGGAGAGTTTGGACCTCTTTTGTCACCCACGGCTTCTGGTTGGGGTACACCCGGATGAGTTTGTCGACGGTGACATTGTCAACACAGTTCTGGATGTAAAAGAGTACCGTGGATGTGTACTCCTCCAAGTCCTGATTTCCAAAAATGTCCCAGTTTGTCCTTTCAAAGCAGTCCTGTAGCTGTGAGGAAGCTCCTTCAGGCCAAGTTTTAACAGTCCTGGTGGTGGGTTGAGCTTTTCTCCTGAGGGGGGTGTATGCTGGTGCTAAGTGAATGGATAGGTGATCCGACTGTCCTAAATGTGGTAGTGGTGTGGCTCGAAAACCCTTCTTGATGTTTGAGTAGGCCTTGTCTAATGTATTTTCTCCCCTGGTTGCACATTTGATTTGTTGTTGAAACTTGGGGAGAACTAATTTTAAGTCTGCATGATTGAAATCACCAGCTATGATATGGGCTGCTTTGGGGTAGGTGTTCTCTTGTTTGCTGATAGCGCTATGGAGGTAGCCTAGGGCTATGCTAGCATTAGCATTCGGTGGGATATAGACAGCTGTAACTATGACCACAGTAAACTCACGTGGAAGGTAGAAAGGCCTGCATCCAACTATCAGGTACTCCAAATCAGCAGAACAGTGTCTGTCTATGATTGTGGTATTTGTGCACCAGTTGTTGCGAACGTAGATGCATATCCCCCCCTCCTTTGCTCTTACCGGAGTCTTTGTTTCTATCCCAGCGAAATGCTGTGCGGCCTGCTAGCTTAATGGCTCCGTCTGGTACAAGTGCGTGTAGCCACGTCTCTGTTATTAGCAGAATGCAACTGTTCGCGATGAATTTGTTTACGGCGACCTGTAGTCTTAGTTCGTCCATTTTGTTGGTGATGGATCTGGCGTTGGTGAGAATGATGCTGGGTAGCGGTGGTTTATGTGGTTGTTGCCTTAGCCTAGCGATAGTCCGGACCGGCGACCACGCTTTTGCTTCCTGTGCCTCCTCCGTCTCCGGCGTTTGCTGGGGCCGACAACAATCCACGGAGAGCCCGGTGTCCTGGCTATCTCCTCCGGTATGTTGCATGAGTGCAGAAAAACGCACTTAACTGCTTGTTTACACTGTAATCCGATAATCAGAAGATCCTGTCGGCTGAAGGTGAGATTCGCACGACAAAAACGTATCTTTGTCAAACAGACATACAAACAAAAACAAACAAAAAAAGCACCGAAAGGGAGAGCTTCGAGCCGCTGCGACTGTGCGCGCCGCCATCTTGTTGTTCCCGCCGCCATCTTGCTGGATTAATCACAAGACCCGACTGATGAGGCAGAATGGAGAAAAAAAAACATATGCAATAATTCCTCCACCGAGTGGCGATAATGTATCTCTTGCCTCTGTATGCCACATGCAGCTGGTAAATCTGTATGAAGCTGGTAAATGAGCCTGGATGTAAACATATCGACATTCGGTGTTCCATCGAGCCAAAATGACATTAAATACTTTGTAATCCAACATCCATTCTGTGTTGTCATTGATTTCACATGAGACAGTAGTTTCAAATGAGATTAGGTAAATATCACAGGATATTTAAACTTAATTGCACCCATGTGACTAACATATGCCACCCCCATAGTGTATCAACTTGGAGTTGAGCATGCAGATTGTACACATTCTTACAATAACCTTTAACGTATCGAATTCACCGAGTTATAGGTAGTTGATACCAATTACTGAAAATCAGTAACTTATGCAACCCGCATCTGCCTCCGTAACTGGAGATGGCATTCCATACTTATCATTTTTGAACACTAGCATCAATTTGTAATTACTGAGTATTACTGACCAAAAATACTGGAGCAATGCTGAATAATGCCACCATCGTGACTTTGGAAGCTTCAGCTGAGAATAGCATAGGTTTATTTATAATGCCCTATATGGTACTTGAGAGGTTAATTCTTTGCATGTTATAAGTTCTAGTAATGCAAAGCCCAATTTGTACCGCTGATACGCAGCTGCTATATTGTCAACTACACTTGATGAATGGAAGGATGCTTAATAACCAACGAGGTTGTTACAGGTTTCTGTTAATTGTTTCTCACGCTTCAGGGCGGAGTCCCTGTTAAGTTGATTGTTAAATGTAAATCCCAATAATCAGTAGTTCTGATTGGTATGAACGTAAATTTAACTGGATGGGTGAGGGGCCCTGATTCCTCAAATAAAGTGTGGGCCTATAACAGTTATTTTCTAGCCAAAAAGCGGCTTTTAACATCATATAACCATATAACAATTACAGCACGGAAACAGGCCATCTCGGCCCTACAAGTCCGTGCCGACACAACTTTTTTTCCCTTAGTCCCACCTGCCTGCACTCATACCATAACCCTCCATTCCGTTCTCATCCAAATGCCTATCCAATTTATTTTTAAATGATACCAACGAACCTGCCTCCACGACTTCCACTGGAAGCTCATTCCACTACGCTACCACTCTCTGAGTAAATAAGTTCCCCCTCATGTTACCCCTAAACTTATGTCCCTTAATTCTGAAGTCATGTCCAGATAGGGAGACCATCCAGATAGGCGAAACTAATGTTCTTGAGCTCGGAGCAGCCCAAGCTCCGGTTTTAGAGATTTGGTAAATAGACCTGGGAACTGAAGTTAGCGTATTTTGCAATGCTTTAACTGTTATTATAGACCCATCCAGATACATTTCAAATATCTCCGGCGAACCCAGTGAATGGGAAACTGCATAGCTTACATCTTTGAGATTGATGCTTGCCATATAGCTCCTATAAAAACAGTTGAAAGACTGTAACGAAATTCTATTCTGAAAGTCTGTACTGCACATACGACATAAACCTGGATGAAGTGACATCCTCCATTAATGTAGGAGAGGGCTTTCCCCCTCCTACATTAAAAGTCTTCTCACCCACCACTCCACCTCCAGATCCCTCAGATCGGCCGACTTGGGGCTGCTGAATATCCCGCGGTGCAGGCATAAGCTTTGGGGTGACCGCGCCTAGAATGTGGAACAGCATCCCCCTTCCCATCAGAACAGCCCCCTCCATCGACTCCTTTAAGTCAAGACTAAAATCGTATCTATACTCCCAAGAGTGCTACACAGAGAAGCACCGAACATATATCAGCCGTTCGCACTAATTCGATTTTAACCAACCTTCACATTCACTCGCTGCACACTGGAAGCAAATTACAGAATCGAGTTAACCTACGAACCAGCGCGGGTTGTGAGAGGAATCTAGAGAATCCAGATCATATGGATGTGGAAGAAACCAGTGCTGACGGGTGAATTAAAGTGATCATGTGGAGAACGTGAAAACTCCACACATGGAACGCCCAGAGTAGAGTCGATCCCGTGTCTATGGCGCTGTGAGACAGCAGCGTAACGAGCTCCGCAAATATGCGGCCCCGTACTCTCAAGTTCAAGTTCAAGTGAGTTTATTGTCGTGTGCCCCTGTATAGGACAATGAAATTCTTGCTTTGCTTAAGCACACAGAAAATAGTAGGCATTTACTACAAAACGGATAAATGTGTCCATATACCATGATCTAATTATATACACACATGAGTAAATAAGCTGGTAAAGTGCAAATAACAGAAAATGGTTATTAATAATCACAGTTTTGTCCGAGCCAGGTTTAATAGCCTGATGGTTGTGGGGAAGGAGCTATTCCTGAACCTGGTTGTTGCAGTCTTCAGGCTCCTGTACCTTCTACCTGAAGGTAGCAGGGAGATGAGTGTGTGGCCAGGATGGTGTGGGTCTTTGATGATACTGCCTTTTTGAGGCAGTGACTGCGATAAATCCCCTCGATGGAAGGAAGGTCAGAGCCGATGATGGACTGGGCAGTGTTTACTACTTTTTGTAGTCTTTTTCTCTCCAGGGCGCTTAAATTGCTGACCCAAGCCACGATGCAACCGGTCAGCATGCTCTCTACTGTGCACCTGTAGAAGTTAGAGAGTGTCTTCCTTGACAAACTGACTCTCCGTAATCTTCTCAGGAAGTAGAGGCACTGATGAGCTTTTTTGATAATTGCATTAGTGTTCTTGGACCAGGAAAGATCTTCAGAGATGTGCACGCCCAGGAATTTGAAGTTCTTGACCCTTTCAACCATCGACCCGTTGATATAAATGGGGCTGTGGGTCCCCCTCCTACTCCTTCCAAAGTCCACAATCAGTTCCTTGGTTTTGCTTGTGTTGAGGGCCAGGTTATTGCGCTGGCACCATATGGACAGTTGCTCGATCTCTCTACTGTATTCTGACTCATCCCCATCAGTGATACGCCCCACAATAGTGGTGTCGTCAGCGAACTTGATGATGGAGTTCGCACTGTGGTTCGCTACGCAGTCATGGGTATAGAGTGAGTACAGCAGGGGGCTGAGCACGCAGCCTTGAAGTGCTCCAGTGCTGACTGTTATCGAGGCTGACACATTTCCACCAATACGAACAGACTGTGGTCTGTGGATGAGGAAGTCGAGGATCCAGTTGCAGAGGGATGCGCAGAGACCCAGTTCTGCGAGTTTGCTAACCAGTTTGGAGAGAATAATTGTGTTAAATGCCGAGCTATAATCAATGAATAACAGCCTGGCATATGAGTTTTTGTTGTCCAAGTGGTCCAGTGTGGAGTGGAGTGCCAGGGAGATCGCATCCACCATTGATCTGTTGTGGCGGTAAGCGAACTGCAGTGGGTCCAGGTTTTTGGTGAGGTAGGAGTTGATTTGCTCCATGATCAGCCTCTCAAGGCACTTCATCACCACCGGCGTTAGTGCCACTGGTCGATAGTCATTGAGGCACGTCACCTTACTCTTCTTTGGCACCGGTATAATTGATGTCCTTTCAAAGCAGGTGGGGACCTCAGACCTCAGAAGTGAGAGGTTGAAAATGTCCGTAAAAACTCCCGCCAGTTGGTCCGCACAGGTTTTTAGAACACGACCGGGTATACCATCAGGACCAGGTGCTTTTCGGGGGTTCACCCTTCTGAAGGATTTCCTGACATCGGCCTCTGTGACTGAGACTGAAATGCCATCACATCGAATGGGGGATCGGGAAGGCACATCAGTATTCCCCCTGTCAAAACGTGCGTAAAACGCATTGAGCTCGTTAGGGAGTGATGTTACACCGACATTCGAGCTGATGCATTTCTTGCTAAATATTGATGGCTGGTAGGTTACTTGTGTCCATACATTGCCCATAGTGCATCGCCTACTGGCAGAAACTTTTGAGAAATTGGGAAGTGCATGTCAAGAGGAAAATCAGTCAGGACTCCTATTGCAATTTGACGCGACACCGATTAGATTAACCGAATGTTGTATCGTTGAGGCAGCTTTCGCTCCATTCCCTTTCAGTCCATTTCGGTTTGGAGATGAAGAATAATAGTAAGATTAAACGAGAACTTACCAGTTTGAAGTTTGATCTGTATTTTATGAGGAGTTACGATGAGGGATTACGTGAAGAACCCGCTCAGCACGCATGCGCGGCATACTTCAAAGCAGCGGTGTGGAATCACAGATAGACACAGTTATTGAAATAAACGCAGTAAGACAAGGAGACATCAGTTTATCAGTTTGATCCATATTATTGAGGGTGGGAGCGGAGGGCACGTAATCCCTCATCGTAACTCCTCATAAAATACAGATCAAACTTCAAACTGGTAAGTTCTCGTTTAATCTTACTATTTTACTTCGGAGTCACGTGAGTGACTACGTGAAGACTTCAAAGCTCTGTGATTTCAAACCGTGTAACAGTTCATACTTCACTCGCTGCCGAAGTCATTCGAGGGAGGAAGTATGTTATCGTAATCAACCATGAATCTATTTGTAAAAACAATAATGGTGTTATTAACAACAACAAGACCAATTGCTCCCCCAGCCTTAAATTATATATTTTTTGCAGATTCTTTTTCTGCAAATGATACAGGTTCTGTCCGTGGTTTGTTATAAAAGTGTCAGGTCACGGGTTTGATCTAGTTTCTGTTTCTTATTGGTTTTTAGTATTAGAGTGTGCATTCTTGTTTTATTTTGGTGTCTCGCATCTCCTCTTGTTTCAGGTCCCATTTCCTGTCAGGTCGTTTACCCTCATGTGATTATTGGCCCTGCCCTGATGTGTTTCACCTGTGTCTCGTTATCCCCTGCTAGTCTGTATTTAAGCCCTTTGTGTTTTAGTTCTCATTGCCAGTTCGTTGTGTATGCTACTTGGTATCACCTCGTTCCAGCTCTAGAAATCTTGTGACCTCGACCATTGCCTGTTTTTCGACCTCTGTTTTTTGCCTGCTCCTAGATTGTGCTGTTGCCTCTGTTTTGCTTACCTGCGTACCGACTTGGACCGATTAAACTCTGAAGACTAATCTGCCCTGTGTCTGAGCCTGCATTTGTGTCCTCCTCCTTGTTCAGTTCTGATATTACGAACTGGCCAACAATGGACTCAGCGGGCTCTGATCCTTTTCGTGCAGCGCTCCAGAAGCAAGAGGAGCGCATCTCACATTATGAGGGTCAACTCACTTCGATCGTCGCCGGGTTTCGGGACCTCGGTGAGCGTCAGCAGGTGTTCTAGGCAGACATCGGTTCACAGGTGAACACTTTAAGTTCTCGGTTTGAACACCTGGTTACTCGGCTGAATTCTTTGTTTCCTGCTGCGGCTCCCGTGCCTGCCGAGTCTGTTTCCTTGTCTGGGTCTCCAGGAGCTCCGAGGGCCACGGCTGCTGCAGCATCTCCATTCGTCCACCTGGCAAGACCGGAACACTTTTTAGGGGAATCGGAGAAGTGTAGACCTTTTTTGATTCAGTGTGGACTGCATTTCGAACTTCAAGCGGCTTCCTTTCCATCAGAACGCACAAGGGTAGCCTTTATCATCACGCACCTGTCGGGTAGGGCGGCGGCTTGGGCCACGGCGGAGTGGTCTCGGAATTCTCCTGTTTGCCAGACGTCGGTCCTGTTCATGGAAGCTCTGTCCCGCACGTTTGATCACTCCAATCCTGGCCGAGAGGCTTCACAGAACCTGGTCTCCATGAAACAAGGTAATCGCTCAGTTATGGATTTTGCTATTGACTTTCGAACTGTTGCTGCTAAGAGTGGATGGAATGAGGCTGCTTTGTTGGATGCTTTTCGCAATGGATTGTCTGAAGCTATCAAATATCAATTGGCTCCACTAACACTGCCTTCCGACTTCGAGTCTATGATTTCCCTGGCTGTCCAGATTGACGCTAGGCTCAGAGACAGAGAGCAAGAGAGGAGATTGGCAGCAGTTCGGTCCTCCTCCCAGCCATGGCGGCAGCATCGCCCTTCGCCTTCCGGTCGGGACTTGTTCCCTCTCGGCCGGTTCAGTCAGCCTACAGTGCCACCTGTCTCTTCGGAGGAGCCCATGCAGGTGGGACGAGCCAAACTCAGCCCGGAGGAACGGCAGCGCTGCCTAAGGGAGGGGAGGTGTTTTTACTGTGGTGAACTGGGGCATTTGTTGAACAGCTGTTCAGTAAAAGAAGGCTCACCAATGAAAGAGAGGACATTGGTGAGTTGTACCATTCCTATGAGCCGTTCCTCTCGTCAATTGTCGACGGTACAATTGTTGGTGAATTCCCAGTGGCACTCCCTGCAGGCTTTGGTTGATTCTGGGGCAGATGATAACTTCATGGACATTCGCTTGGCTGATGAATTGGAGCTGGAACGTGAACAGCTTCAAAATCCTCTGGAGGCTAGTGCACTGGATGGGCGCCTACTGTACAGGGTAATTCACCGAACTCAACCTGTTCAACTCATCATGGCAGGTAATCACCTTGAGACCATCAGTTTTCATCTCCTCGACTGTCCTCTTCATCCTCTGGTTTTGGGGCTCCCTTGGCTGTCTTACCATAATCCTCACATGAACTGTGGTACTGGGGAAGTAATTTCTTGGGGAATAACTGTAAACTCATCTATCTGCATGATTCTTCTCCTGAGTCTATGAAGGATCCATCAAGGAGCAGTTTGCTGGGATCTTCCAGGACCACCCTCCAGCAGCCTCTCCGTTCAAGGGAGGAGGATTTTCCAGATATCTCCAAGGTTCCCTCATGTTATTTAGACCTAAAGGAGGTGTTCAACAAGGCCAAGGCCACATCTCTTCCGCCGCATAGACCGTACGATTGCTGCATCGACCTTCTGCCAGGTACAGCGCCTCCTAAGGGTCATCTCTACTCCTTGTCTTCACCTGAGCGGCTCGCCATGGAAAAATACATTGATGACGCCCTTGCTGCTGGGATCATCAGACCTTCCTCTTCACCTGCAGGAGCTGGATTCTTCTTTGTGGATAAGAAGGATGGTACACTTCGGCCCTGCATTGACTACAGAGGACTCAATGACATTACTGTTAAAAACAGATACCCTCTTCCTCTTATCTCCTCTGCATTTGAACTGTTAAAAGACGCTAAGGTATTCACCAAGTTAGATCTTAGAAATGCTTTTCATCTGGTGAGGATAAGGGAGGGGGATGAATGGAAAACTGCGTTTAACACACCCAGTGGTCATTATGAATATCTGGTCATGCCGTTTGGTCTTACTAATGCTCCAGCAGTTTTTCAAGGAATGGTTAATGATGTATTACGGGACATGCTGAACAGATTTGTGTTTGTGTACCTTGATGACATTTTGATCTTTTCTCCAGACGAGACTTCCCATGTGCAGCATGTACACCAGGTGCTGGAACGTTTGCTCCTGAATGATCTGTTTGTGAAAGCTGAGAAATGTGAATTTCATGTTAACACGGTTCAATTCCTTGGTTATGTTGTATCACCTGCTGGTATACAGATGGACCCGAGCAAGGTCAGTGCTGTGGCCACCTGGCCTACACCCTCCAGTCGTAAGCGACTTCAGGGGTTCCTTGGGTTTGCTAATTTTTATAGGAAGTTTATCCGGAACTTTAGTGTCACTGCTGCACCACTCCATGCTCTTACCTCGCCCCACGTGCCTTTCTCTTGGTCCCCTCAAGCAGAAACTGCTTTTATGAGACTCAAGAGGAGCTTCTCCTCAGCCCCCATCCTGGTTCACCCTGACCCATCACTCCAGTTCGTGGTTGAGGTGGACGCCTCGGGTGTGGGCATCGGGGCCGTACTCTCCCAGAAATCCTCCACAGATGGTCGATTACATCCCTGCGCTTTCCTCTCAAAGAAACCTTCTCCTGCTGAGATAAATTACGATGTGGGTAACCGTGAACTGTTAGCGGTTAAAACAGCCTTGGAGGAATGGAGACACTGGTTGGAGGGCACAGAGCAGCCGTTTCTAGTTTGGACAGACCACGAGAACCTGGAATACATCAAGTCAGCCAAACGCCTCAACTCGCGCCAAGCAAGGTGGGCTCTCTTCTTTAATAGATTTGATTTTGTAATGTCTTGCCGCCCTGGTGCCAAGAATGGCAAACCTGATGCTCTCTCCAGACAGTTTGATCCTGACCCGTCCTCTAAGGTTTCAACTCCCATTCTGCCTGCTTCCTGTTTTGTTGGGGCAGTTACTTGGGAGATTGAGAAGAGAGTTTCCGAGGCAACTGCTGGTGTTCAGTCTCCGCTAGGGTGTCCTTCTAATCGTCTGTTTGTTCCCGAGTCTCTTCGTTCACAGGTGATTCACTGGGCTCATACGTCTCGGATCTCCTGTCATCCCGGTGTCTGCCGAAACCTCTTTGTGGCCAAACAAAGGTTTTGGTGGCCTTCCATGGAGAGGGGGATTAAGGAGTACATCGCCGCCTGCAGTATTTGTGCTCGGAACAAGACCTCACGTCGGGCCGTCTTTGGCCTCCTGAATCCGCTGCCTGTCCCCTCACGCCCCTGGTCAGACATCTCCATGGACTTTGTCATGGGCTTGCCCTCTTCTGAAGGTAACACCTCAGTCATGACTGTGGTGGACAGATTTTCTAAGATGGTCCATTTCATTCCGTTGCACAAGCTTCCCTCCGCCAAGAAAACGGCAGAGGTCATGCTGTCTCATGTTTTTCGTATTCATGGATTTCCCAGAGACATTGTGTCTGACCGGGGGCCTCAGTTCGTGTCCAGGTTTTGGAAGGAGTTTTGTTCTCTGTTGGACGCCACGGTCAGCCTTACATCTGGTTATCACCCGGAATCCAATGGACAGACTGAACGCCTTAACCAGGAATTGGAGACAGGACTACGGTGCTTGGTGGCACAGAACCCTTCAACTTGGAGCAAATGCCTTATTTGGGTGGAGTATGCACACAACACACTTCCTTGCTCCTCCTCTGGTCTCTCTCCATTCCAGTGTGCCTATGGTTATCAACCGCCATTGTTCCCTGCTGTGGAGAAGGGGTCCAGTGTGCCCTCCGCTCAGGCTCTCATCCGTCGCTGTCGCAAGGTTTGGAATGGGGCCCGTCAGATGCTGTTGCGCAGTTCTGCGCGTTACAAGAGGATGGCTGATCGTGGAAGAACGCCGGCTCCGGTATATTCGCCTGGCCAAAAGGTGTGGCTCTCCACTCGAGACTTACCTCTGAGGGTGGAATCCCGGAAGCTGGCTCCTCGTTTTGTTGGTCCTTTCCCCATATCGAAGGTCATCAATCCTGTGGCGGTTTGTCTCAAACTCCCCCGTGCCATGAGGGTCCACCGTACTTTCCATGTCTCCCGACTAAAGCCATTTAAGGAAAGTCCTCTGGTCCCTGCCTCTATACCCCCTCCGCCCCCCGATTCCTTGATGGGGATTCAGTGTTTACGGTCAGCCGGTTGCTGGGTATGCGCCGGCGTGGTCGTGGTTGTCAGTATCTTGGTTTTTAGTATTAGAGTGTGCATTCTTGTTTTATTTTGGTGTCTCGCATCTCCTCTTGTTTCAGGTCCCATTTCCTGTCAGGTCGTTTACCCTCATGTGATTATTGGCCCCACCCTGATGTGTTTCACCTGTGTCTCGTTATCCCCTGCTAGTCTGTATTTAAGTCCTTTGTGTTTTAGTTCTCATTGCCAGTTCGTTGTGTATGCTACTTGGTATCACCTCGTGCCCGCTCTAGAAATCTTGTGACCTTGTTATCTCGACCATTGCCTGTTTTTCGAACATTATTTTTGCCTGCTCCTAGATTGTACTGTTGCCTCCGTTTTTGCTTACCTGTGAATCGACTTAAATCGATTAAACTCTGAATACTGACCTGCCCTGTGTCTGAGCCAGCATTTGAGTCCTCCTCCTAGTTATGTTCTGATACACTCTGCTGCACATGCTTGGGGGAGAAGGAGGGAATATAACACCGGGAAGTGGTGTGCCTCACTCAGTCTCTGCAAGATGGATGAAGCAAAGGATCACGTCTCTATGAACTCTGAATAACACTGAACAAATGTCTACATAACTGTGTACCCTTAATGTGGTTTAAAAATGAAAATATTGTTTGTTTGAAGTAAAAAGTAGGGAATTGAAGAATACAGTTGAACAGAGGGATCTGGGTATAACCGTGCATAGTTCATTGAGGGTGGAATCTCATATAGATAGGGTGGTAAAGAAAGCTTTTGGTATGCTAGCCTTTATAAATCAGAGCATTGAGTATAGAAGCTGGGATGTAATGTTAAAATTGTACAAGGCATTGGTGAGACCAAATCTGGAGTATGGTGTACAATTTTGGTCGCCCAATTATAGGAAGGATGTCAACAAAATAGAGAGAGTACAGAGGAGATTTACTAGAATGTTGCCTGGGTTTCAACAACTAAGTTACAGAGATAGGTTGAATAAGTTAGGTCTTTATTCTCTGGAGCGCAGAAGGTTAAGGGGGGACTTGATAGAGGTCTTTAAAATGATGAGAGGGATAGACAGAGTTGATGTGGACCAGCTTTTCCCTTTGAGAATAGGGAAGATTCAAACAAGAGGACATGACTTCAGAATTAAGGGACATAAGTTTAGCGGTAACATGAGGGGGAACGTCTTTACTCAGAGAGTCGTAGCGGTGTGGAATGAGCTTCCAGTGGAAGTGGTGGAGGCAGGTTCATTGGTATCATTTAAAAATAAATTGGATAGGCATATGGATGAGAAGGGAATGGAGGGTTATGGTATGAGTGCAGGCAGGTGGGACTAAGGGAAAAAAGTTGTTCGGCACGGACTTGTAGGGCCGAGATGGCCTGTTTCCGTGCTGTAATTGTTATATGGTTATATGGTTATAAAAGGCACTGCCTGCAAATGGTTGTTTGGGTGCTTTGGCTTGAAGTTGAAAGACACTACTTCCTGTAAATGGTGGCTTGGGTACTTTGACCTGAATTTGAAAGGCACTACTTACAGCAAATGGTGGCTTGGGAGCTTTGGCTTGAAGTTGAAAGACACTACTTACTGCAAATGGCGGCATGCAGTTGAAAGGCACTACTTACTGCTAATGGTGGCATGAGTGCTTCGGCCTGAAGTTGAAAGGCACTACTTCCTATAAATGGTGGCTTGGGTGCTTTGACTTGATATTGAAAAACACTATTTGCAGCAAATGGTGGCTTGGGAGCTTTGGCTTGAAATTGAAAGGCACTACTTACTGCAAATAGTGGCTTGGGTGCTTTGGCTGGAGGTTGAAATACACTACTTACTGCAAATAGTAGATTGGGTGCTTTGCTTGAAGTTGAAAGGCACTACTTACTGCAAATGATGGCTTGGATGCTTTGGCTAGATGTTGAAAGTCAATACTTACTGCAAATGGTGGCTTGAGTGATTTGGCTTGAAGTTGAATTGCACTATTTACTGCAAATGGTGGCTTGGGAACGTTGGTTAAATGTTGAAAGGCACTACTTACTGCCTATGGTGGCTTGGGAGCTTTGGCTTGAAGTGTAAAGAAATCACCATTCTCTCTGCTGCATCTACTGGAGGGTGGGGAGGGATTACAAAACAAGGAAGTGGTTGCCTCACTCCACCTCTGCAAGGTGGATGAAGCCAAGGGTCACATCTCTATGAGCTCTGAATAACACTGAACAAATGTCCACACAACTGTGAGTACCCTTAATGTGGTTTGAAAATGAAAATATGGTTTGTTTGAAGTAAAAAGGCACTGCCTGCAAATGGTTATTTGGGTGCTTTGGCTTGAAGTTGAAAGGCACTACTTACTGCAAATGGTGGCTTGGGTGCTTTGGCTTGAAGTTGAAAGGCACTACTTACTGCACATGGTGGCTTGGGTGCTTTGGCTTGAAGTTGAAAGGCATTACTTACTGCACATGGTGTTTTGTGTGCTTTGGCTTGAAGTTGAAAGGCACCACTTACTGCAAATGGTGGCTTGGGTGCTTTGGCTTGAAGTTGAAAGGCGCCACTTACTGCAAATGGTGGCGGGTAGATTTGGCTTGAAGTTGAAACACTTCTTATTGCCAATTGTGGCTTGGGTGCTTTGGCTTGAAGTTTAAAAAAAATCACCATTCTCTCTGCTGCACCTGCGTGAGGGAAGGGGAGGGAATAGAAAACCAGGAAGTGGTGTGCCTCACTCGGTCTCTGCAAGGTGGTTGAAGCAAAGGGTCACGTCTTTATGAACTCTGAATAACACTGAACAAATGTCTACACCACTATGAGTACCCTTAATGTGGTTTGAAAATGAAAATATGGTTTGTTTCAAGTAAAAAGGCACTGCCTGCAAATGGTTGTTTGGGTGCTTTGACTTGAAGTTGAACGTCACTACTTACTGCAAATTGTGGCTTGGGAGCTTTGGCTTGAAGTTGAAAGGCACTACTTACTGCAAATGGTGGCATGAAGTTGAAAGGCACTACTTACTGCAAATGTTGGCTTGGGAGCTTTGGCTTGAAATTGAAAGGCACTACTTACTGCAAATGGTGGCAGGAAGTTGAAAGGCACTACTTACTGCAAATGGTGGCATGAAGTTGAAAGGCACTACTCACTGCAAGTGTTGGCGGGCGCTTTGGCTTGAAATTGAAAGGCACTACTTACTGCAAATGGTGGCTTGGATGTTTTGGCTTGAAGTTGAAAGGCATAATTTACTGCAAATGGTGGCATTAAGTTGAAAGACACTACTTACTGCAAATGATGGCTTGGGTGCTTCGGTTTTAAGTTGAAAGGCACTACTTACTGCAAATGGCGGCATGAAGTTGAAAGACGCTACTTACTGCAAATGGTAGCTTGTCAAGTCAAGTGAGTTTATTGTATGTGTCCCTGTATAGGACAATTCAATTCTTATTTTGCTTAAGCACACAGAAAAAATATTAGGCATTTACTACAACAGATAAATGTGTCCATATGCCATGATATAAATATATTCACACATGAATAAATAAACTGATAAAGTGCAAATAACAGAAAATGGGTTATTAATAATCAGAGTTTTGTCTGAGCCAGGTTCAATAGCCTGATGGCTGTGGGGAAGTAGCTATTCCTGAACTTGGTTGTTGCAGTCTTCAGCCTCCTGTACCTTCTACCTGAAGGTAGCAGGGAGATGAGTGTGTGTCCAGGATGGTGAGGGTCTTTGATGATACTGCCAGCCTTTTTGAGGCAGTGACTGCGATAGATCCCCTCGATGGAAGGAAGTTCAGAGCCGATGATGGACTGGGCAGTGTTTAATACTTTTTGAAGTATTTTCCTCTCCAGGGCGCTCAAATTGCCAAACCAAGCCACGATGCAACCAATCAGCATGCTCTCTACTGTGCTTGGGTGCTTTGGCTTGAAGTTGAAAGGCACTACTTACTGCAAATGGTGTCTTGGTGCTTTGGCTGGAAGTAGAAATACACTATTTACTGCAAATGGTAGTTTGGGTGCTTTCGCTTGAAGTTGAAAGTCACTATTTACTGCTAATGGTGGCTTGCGTGCTTTGGCTTGAAGTTGAAAGGCACTACTTACTGCAAATGGTGGCATGGAAATGAAAGGCATTACTTACTACAAATGGTGGCTTGTGTGCTTTTGCTTGAAGTTGAAAGGCACTATCAACTGCAAATGGTGGCTTCGGAACTTGGGCTTAAAGTTGAAAGGCACTACTTACTGCTTACTAGAATGTTGCCTGGGTTTCAACAACTAAGTTACAGAGATAGGTTGAATAAGTTAGGTCTTTATTCTCTGGAGCGCAGAAGGTTAAGGGGGGACCTGATAGAGGTCTTTAAAATGATGAGAGGGATAGACAGAGTTGATGTGGACAAGCTTTTCCCTTTGAGAATAGGGAAGATTCAAACAAGAGGACATGACTTCAGAATTAAGGGACAGAAGTTTAGGGGTAATATGAGGGGGAACTTCTTTACGCAGAGAGTGGTGGCGGTGTGGAATGAGCTCCCAGTGGAAGTGGTGGAGGCAGGTTCATTGGTATCATTTAAAAATAAATTGGATAGGCATATGGATGAGAAGGGAATGGAGGGTTATGGTACGAGTGCAGGCAGGTGGGACTAAGGGGAAAAACATTTGTTCGGCATGGACTTGTAGGGCCGAGATGGCCTGTTTCCGTGCTGTAATTGTTATATGGTTATATGTTATATGGTTAAATGGTGGCACAAATTTGAAAGGCACTACTTACTGCTAATGGTGGCTTGTGTGCTTTCGCTTGAAGTTGATAGGCACTACTTACTGCAAATGTTGGCTTGAGTGCTTTGGCTTGGAGTTGAAAGGCACAACTTACTGCAAATGGTGGCATGAAGTTGAAAGACGCTACTTACTGCAAATGGTGGCGTGGGTGCATTGCTTGAAGTTGATAGGCACTACACGGCCTTCGAGGAGGAGGAGCCATCTTGGGGAACGACTTTGTTTTGTAGTTTTTAGTGAGTCCATGCCTTGTTTGTGGGAGAATAGACTTTTTAATGTGGGGGGAAGGAGACAACTATATTTCTAGGTCCCTACCTGGTCGGTGGGGCAGCTTTTTCTCCAGGCTGCCCTGCTGACCCGTCCTGCCGGGGACCGCCCAGCATCTTCAGCTCCGATGGCGGCACAGCGCTGGACCGACGCGCTGGAGCTCCGGTGAGCTGAGAACGTCAAGCTCAACACCTCTGGTCTGCGGGTCTGTAGAGCGGCCAGCCACCGGCGGCGCCGACTTCTACACCGGGAGCCGGGAGCTCCAAACCGGCGCGGCCTTGTCAGCTTCGGCAGCCGCGGTCTCCGGCAAGAAAGCGGCCGTTCCAGGTGGCCCTGTGGAGGCCTCAATAGGCTTGACTATGGGTGAACTCGGGATGGAACTGGACATTGTGCCTTCCCCCAGAGGGAACCATTGTGGGCGGATGATTTCTGTGTATGTAATTATTATTTTTGTGTGTGTCCATGATGGCTGTCGTGAGGGGAGAGTGGACGCTGGCGCGCTTTGGCTGCCGCTGCTCTCTCCTCACATTGGTCGCCCAATTATAGGAAGGATGTCAACAAAATAGAGAGAGTACAGAGGAGATTTACTAGAATGTTGCCTGGGTTTCAACAACTAAGTTACAGAGAAAGGTTGAACAAGTTAGGTCTTTATTCTTTGGAGCGCAGAAGATTAAGGGGGGACTTGATAGAGGTCTTTAAAATGATGAGAGGGATAGACAGAGTTGATGTGGACAAGCTTTTCCCTTTGAGAGAAGGGAAGATTCAAACAAGAGGACATGACTTCAGAATTAAGGGACAGAAGTTTAGGGGTAACATGAGGGGGAACGTCTTTACTCAGAGAGTGGTAGCAGTGTGGAATGAGCTCCCAGTGGAAGTGATGGAGGCAGGTTCGATGGTATCATTTAAAAATAAATTGGATAGGCATATGGATGAGAAGGGAATGGAGGGTTATGGTCTGAGTGCAGGCAGGTGGGACTAAAGGGAAATAATTGTTCGGCACGAACTTGTAGGGCCGAGATGGCCTGTTTCCGTGCTGTAATTATTATATGGTTACATTTTGTTTCTGAGTCTTTGTTTTTTTTTTTTTTAATTATTTATTAAGCTCTATCATTTATTCACATCTTTAATTAAGTCTTTGATCCAACGCTAAATGCTGTGCGAGCTGTTTATTTATTTATTTATTTTTTTGTTTTTGTTTTTTTTTGTTTATTTTATTAGAAGTTAATGCAGCACAAAACAGTACAGTGGAACCTAATTTTAGGTGCCAACTATGTAATACCGTAATCCATTCTATGTACAACCTCTAGTTTTATGTTATAAGAAGGAAGTAAGCAGGACAAGAAAAAGAAAACAATAGAAAGAGGAAAAAGTGGAAAAATAGATGGTAGAGAGTAGAAAAACGTGAAGTGTGTATATAAAAAATAAAAAAGGAAGAGAGAAAGTGGAAAGTAGCAATAGAAGAGAAGGCCCCTTAAAAGAGAATTTTTCAAATCTGTATTCGGAGATGTAGATCTATCCGCGTCATGAACTGAAATCAGCAATCTTTACGGTACCGCTGCATCACATGATTCCAAAAAGTCGATGAAAGGAGACCAACTCCTTAAGAATTGGTCATATTTATCTAATAGTCGGAGTCTCATTTCTTCAAGGCGTGCTATGTCCTTCATATTCCTAATCCACATTTTAACAGTTGGTGTGGTTGTATTTTTCCAAAATTTAAGTATCAATTTCTTTCCAATTATTAACCCATAGTTAAAAAAAAACATTTTGATCTTTATTTAAATTGGTATCTTCTCCTATTATTCCAAATATAATCCATTCCGTTTTGGGTTCTATTCTTGACTTGAAAAGCTTTGTAAATATATCAAATATATCACTCCAAAATTTATTCAACTTTGTACATCCTACAAATGAATGTGTTATATTAGCGTTTTGAAACAAACATTTATCGCATCTGGGAGAGACGTTTGGATAAAATTTATTCAACCTCGTTTTTGAATAATATAGTCTATGTAATAATTTGAATTAAATTAAATTATGTCTTGCATTAATAGAACAGTTATGTGTATTCATCAAATACTTTTCTCATCTATCCTTCGAGATCTTTATCATCAGCTCATGTTCCCAATCTTCCCTTAATGCTTCTGTTGAGGGTGATTCTCATTGTAATATATTATTATAAAAGTATGATATTAATTTTTGTGAATCAGCCTTAATATTCATTGCTTCTTCTAAAGGATCTAAAAATATAGTTTGAAATCTATGTGCATATTTCTTCATAAAGTCACATACCTGTATATATTTAAAATATTGATTATCCTTCAATTTAAATTTTAATTTTAATTGTTGAAATGATAACAGTTTGCCCACTTCATTCATATCCCCTACTTTCCTAATCCCCAGTCTATCCCATTGTTGATATGTGTTGTCGATGAGAGAAGGTTTGAATGCGGGTTTGTTCAATAGTGGGGTTAGAACTGATAAATTATTCAATTTCAAGGATACTTTTATTTGTTTCCAAATTCTTATTATATTGTGAATAATTGGGTTCTTCTTATATATTATACTATTCAATTTTATCGGTGAGAGCAGGATCGTTCCTATATCGTGTGGATAGCACTCCTCTTTCTCCATTCTTATCCACTCCAACTGCTGAGTGGAACTATCCAGCCAGTACATTATGTTCTTAATATGCACTGCCCAGTAGTAATATATAAAGTTAGGTAATGATAAACCCCCAACTTCTTTAGATTTGCACAAATGCTTTCGTTGAATTCTATGTGTTCTGTAGTCCCATATAAAATTAGTGATAGTGGAATCTAATTTTTTGAAAAAATATTTTGGAATATATATTGGGATCGCTTGAAACAAATATATTAATTGTGGTAAGAAAGTCATTTTTATAGCGTTAATTCTACCTATCAATGAGAACGGAAGCGTTTACCAAAATTTAATCGTATTCAAGTATCCTTGAAATTAAATAATTTATCAGTACTAACCCCACTATTGAACAATGTGTATTAACTTCTAATAAAATTTAAAAAAAATACGACGGATGCAAAAAGACGAAGAACGCAAAAAGACGACGAACGCAAAAAGACAAACGCAAAAAGACGACGAACGCAAAAAGACGAACGCAAAAAGGTGACGAAAGCAAACAGACGAACGCAAACAGACAAACCCTAAAAGACAACGAACGCAAAAAGACGACGGACGCAAAAAGGCACTGACGCAAAAAGGCGACGGACGCAAAAAGGCGACGGACGCAAAAAGGCGACGGACGCAAAAAGGCGACGGACGCAAAAAGGCGACGGACGCAAAAAGGCGACGGACGCAAAAAGGCGACGGACGCAAAAAGGCGACGGACGCAAAAAGGCGACGTACGCAAAAAGACGACGGACGCAAAAAGACGACGGACGCAAAAAGACGACGGATGGAAAAAGACAAATGCAAAAAGACAACGAACGCATAAAGACAAACGCATACAGATCAACGCATAAAGACGAACGCATAAAGAACGCACAGAGACGAATGCAAAAAGGCGACGAACGCAAACAGACAAAAGCAAAAAGACAACGAACGCAAAAAGGCGACGGACGCAAAAAGACGACGACGCAAAAAGAAGATGGACGCAAAAAGAAGATGGACACAAAAAGGCGACGGACGCAGAAAGGCGACGGATGCAGAAAGACGACGGATGCAGAAAGACGACAGATGCAGAAAGACGACGGACGCAGAAAAACGACGGATGCAAAAAGATGACAAACACAAAAAGACGACAAACGCAAAAGGACAAATGCAGAAAGACGACAAGCGCAAAAAGACAAATGCTAAAAGACGACAAACGCAGAAAGACGACGGACGCAAAAAGACGACGGACGCAAAAAGACGACGGACGCAAAAAGACGACGAACGCAAAAAGACAACGACGCAAAAAGACGACGGACGCAAAAAGACGACGAACGCAAAAAGACGATGCACGCAAAAAGACGACGATGCAAAAAGACGACGATGCAAAAAGACACGGATGCAAAAAGGCGACGGACGCAAAAAGGCGACGGACGCAAACAGGCGACGGACGCAAACAGGCGACGGACGCAAAAAGACGACGGATGCAGAAAGTCGACGGACGCAGAAAGACGACAGATGCAGAACGGCGACGGACGCAGAAGGATGACGGATGCAGAAAGACAACGGACGCAGAAAGACGACGAACGCAGAAAGACGATGGATGCAGAAAGAAGGCGGACGCAGAAAGACGACGGACGCAGAAAGACGACGGACGCAGAAAGACGACGAATGCAAAAAGACGACAAATGCAAAAAGACGACAAACGCAAAAGGACAAATGCAGAAAGACGACAAGCGCAAAAAGTCAAACGCAAAAAGACGACGAACGCTTAATGACGAACGCAAAAAGGTGACGAACGCAAACAGACGAACGCAAACAGACAAACGCAAAAAGACAACGCACACAAAAAGACGACAGACGAAAAAAGACGACGGACGCAAAAAGACACGGATGCAAAAAGGCGACGGACGCAAAAAGGCGACGGACGCAAAAAGGCGACGGACGCAAAAAGGCGACGGACGCAAAAAGGCGACGGACGCAAAAATGCGACGGACGCAAAAATGCGACGGACGCAAAAAGACGACGGACGTAGAAAGACGACGGACGCAGAAAGAAGACGGACGCAGAAAGATGGATGCAGAAAGACAAGGGACGCAGAAAGACGACGGACGCAGAAAGACGATGGACGTAGAAAGACGACGGACGCAGAAAGAAGACGGACGCAGAAAGACGACGGACGCAGAAAGACGACGGACGCAGAAAGACGACGAATGCAAAAAGACAACAAATGCAAAAAGACGACAAACGCAAAAGGACAAATGCAGAAAGACGACAAGCGCAAAAATACAAACGCTAAAAGACGACAAACGCAAACAGATGACGAATGCAAAAAGACGACGAACGCAAAAAGACGACGAACGCAAAAAGATGACAGACGCAAAAAGACGACGAAGGCAAAAAGACAAATGCAAAAAGATGACGAATGCATAAAGACGAACGCATACAGATGAACGCATACAGACGAATGCATAAAGACGAACGCATACAGACGAACGCATTAATACAAACGGATAAAGACCAACATAAAGATGAATGCAAAATGGCGACGAACGCAAACAGACAAAAGCAAAAAGATGACGGACGCAAAAAAGCGACGGACGCAGTAAGGCGACGGACGCAAAAAGACGACGAATGCATAAAGACGACGAACACAAAAAGACAAACGCTAAAACACGACGAACGCATAAAGACGAACGCATGAAGACGAACGCAAAAAGGTGACGAACGCAAACAGACAAATGCAAAAAGACAACGAAGGCAAAATGGCGACAGACGCAAATTGGCAAAAGACGCAAAAAGACGACAAACGCAAAAAGACGACGGACGCAGAAAGACGACAAATGCAAAAAGACGACAAACGCAAAAGGACAAATGCAGAAAGACGACAAGCGCAAAAAGTCAAACGCAAAAAGACAACGAACGCTTAATGACGAATGCAAAAAGGTGACGAACGCAAACAGACGAACGCAAACAGACAAACGCAAAAAGACAACGCACACAAAAAGACGACAGACGAAAAAAGACGACGGACGCAAAAAGACGACGATGCAAAAAGGTGACGGACGCAAAAAGGCGACGGACGCAAAAAGGCGATGGACGCAAAAAGGCGACGGACGCAAAAAGACGATTGACGCAAAAAGACGACGGATGCAGAAAGTCGACGGACGCAGAAAGACGACAGATGCAGAAAGACGACGGACACAGAAAGATGACGGATGCAGAAAGACAACGGACGCAGAAAGACGACGGACGCAGGAAGACGATGGACGTAGAAAGACGACGGACGCAGAAAGAAGACGGACGCAGAAAGACGACGGACGCAGAAAGACGACGGACGCAGAAAGACGACGAATGCAAAAAGACGACAAATGCAAAAAGACGACAAACGCAAATGGACAAATGCAGAAAGACGACAAGCGCAAAAATACAAACGCTAAAAGACGACAAACGCAAACAGATGACGAACGCAAAAAGACGACGAACGCAAAAAGACGACGAACGCAAAAAGATGACAGACGCAAAAAGACGACGAAGGCAAAAAGACAAACGCAAAAAGATGACGAATGCATAAAGACGAACGCATACAGATGAACGCATACAGACGAATGCATAAAGACGAACGCATACAGACGAATGCATAAATACAAACGGATAAAGACCAACATAAAGATGAATGCAAAATGGCGACGAACGCAAACAGACAAAAGCAAAAAGATGACGGACGCAAAAAAGCGACGGACGCAGTAAGGCGACGGATGCAAAAAGACGACGAACGCAAAAAGACGACGAATGCATAAAGACGACGAACACAAAAAGACAAACGCAAAAACACGACGAACGCATAAAGACGAACGCATAAGGTCAACCCGTGGAAAGCAGTCGGACCCGACAACATCCCAGGACGTGTGCTAAAGGAATGTGCTGAGGAGTTAGCAGATGTGCTAACAGACATCTTTAACATCTCCCTTAGTCAGGCCATTGTCCCCACATGCCTCAAAACTTCCACGATAATCCCCATAGCGAAGAAACCAGTGGTTGCCTGCCTAAATGACTACCGCCCTGTCGCCCTGACCCCAATAATAATGAAGTGTTTTGAACGCCTGGTGAAACCCCACATTACTGCCAGCCTCCCCTCATCGTTAGACCCCCTACAGTTTGCCTATCGCCCCAACCGCTCTACAGAGGATGCCATCTCCACCACGCTGCACACAGTAATCGCGCATCTGGAACACAAGAACACATACGCCAGAATCCTGTACATTGACTTCAGCTCAGCGTTTAATACCATCATCCCACAGAAACTTGTGGAGAAACTAACCCTGCTGGGCCTCAACACCACCCTGTGTCACTGGATCTTGGACTTTCTGACAGAGAGACCGCAGTCAGTCCGTGTTGGCAAGAACACTTCAGGCTCGATCACGCTGAGCACCGGCTCCCCTCAAGGCTGTGTGCTCAGCCCGCTGTTGTTCACACTGCTCACACATGACTGTGCTGCCAGATTCAGGGACAATAAAATCATAAAGTTCGCGGACGACACTACAGTGGTGGGACTCATCAGTGGAGATGACGAAACAAGGTACAGGGAGGAAGTAGAACAACTGGTGGACTGGTGCGGCAAAAATAACCTGGAATTGTATGTCGACAAAACTAAGGAGATGGTTGTCGACTTCAGGAGGGCGCAGCCAGAGCATACACCGCTCAACATTAGTGGCACTGCAGTGGAGAGAGTGGAGAGCATAAAGTTCCTCGGTGTGCAGATAACGGACAACCTCACCTGGTCCAGGAACACCACTGGGACCGTCAAACGGGCCCATCAGCGACTGCACTTCCTGAGGAAACTAAAACAGGCCTCACTCCCCACCAACATCCTCAGGACTTTCTACAGGGGCACGGTGGAGTCTGTACTCACGTACTGCATCAATACGTGGCACTGCAACTGCTCGGACAGGAAGGCTCTGCAGAGGGTAGTGAGGGGAGCAGAGAGGATTATTGGCGTCTCCCTACCCTCGGTACAAGAACTGTTCCAGAGCCGCTGTCTGAAGAAAGCACAGAGAATTGCCAAGGACAAACTGCACCCCCTCCACACACACCTGGATCTCTTGCCATCAGGCAAGAGATATCAAAGCAACAAAGCCCGGACTACGAGGCTGCTAAACAGCTTCCTACCACAGGCTGTGAGGCTGCTAAACAGTCACTCTGCACTCACAGTCACTTGACTTGACTGCGGCTGGCACGGACACTTTAATAACTGGCACTGGCCACTCAAATCAGCGGCCCCGGACATTTTTTTATGATTGGTTTACTGTATTTTAACATTGTGTTTTTTACCTGATTTTAACTATTTATTCTGTTCCATCAGGGACTGGATTGTTTTTTTTTAGTGTTATTATGTGAGAAGTGTTTTAAATTTCATGTGCGAGGCTCCGCTATTCACTGGGAAATGTCTTTTCATTTTGCACTGTACTTGTTGCTTGCAAGATGACAATAAAGGTTGATTGATTGATTGATTGATTGATAAAGACGAACGCAAAAAGGTGACGAACGCAAACAGACAAACGCAAAAAGACAACGAACGCAAAATGGTGACAGACGCAAATTGGCAAAAGACGCAAAAAGACGACAAATGCAAAAAGACGACGGACACAAAAAGGCGACGGACGCAAAAAGACGACGGACGGAAAAAGACGACGGACGCAAAAAGGTGACGGACGCAAAAAGGTGACGGACGCAAAAAGGCGACGGACGCAAAAAGACGACGGACGCAAAAAGGCGACGGATGCAAAAAGACGACGAACGCAAAAAGACGACGGATGCAGAAAGACGACGGACGCAGAAAGACGACAGAGGCAGAAAGACGACGGACGCAGAAAGGCGACGGACGCAAAAAGACGACGGACGCAGAAAGATGACGGAGGCAAAAAGGCGATGGACGCAGAAAGACGACAGATGCAGAAAGACGATGGACGCAGAAAGGCGATGGACGCAAAAAGGCGACGGACGCAAAAAGGCGACGGACGCAAAAAGGCGACGGACGCAAAAAGGCGACGGACGCAAAAAGAAGACGGACGCAAAAAGACGACGAACGCAAAAAGACGACGAACGCAAAAAGACGACGAACGCAAAAAGACAAACGCTAAAAGACGACAAACGCAGAAAGACGACAAACGACATAAAGACGAACGCATACAGATGAAGGCATACAGACGAACGCATAAAGACGAACGCACAGAGACGAATGCAAAAAGGCGACGAACGCAAACAGACAAAAGCAAAAAGACAATGGACACAAAAAGGCGACGGACGCCAAAAGACGACGACGCAAAAAGAAGACGGACGCAAAAAGGCGACGGACGCAAAAAGGCGACGGACGCAGAAAGGCGACGGACGCAAAAACACGACGGACACAGAAAGATGACGGACGCAGAAAGACGACAGAGGCAGAAAGACGACGGACGCAGAAAGGTGACGGACGCAAAAAGACGACGGACACAGAAAGATGACGGAGGCAAAAAGGCGATGGACGCAGAAAGACGACAGATGCAGAAAGACGATGGACGCAGAAAGGCGACGGACGCAAAAAGGCGACGGACGCAAAAAGGCGACGGACGCAAAAAGATGACGGACGCAAAAAGAAGACGAACGCAAAAAGAAGACGAACGCAAAAAGACGACGAACGCAAAAAGACGACGAACGCAAAAAGACGACGAACGCAAAAAGCCGACGAACGCAAAAAGACGACGAACGCAAAAAGACAAACGCTAAAAGACGACAAACGCGGAAAGACGACAAACGACATAAAGACGAACGCATACAGATGAACGCATACAGACGAACGCATAAAGACGAACGCACAGAGACGAATGCAAAAAGGCGACGAACGCAAACAGACAAAAGCAAAAAGACAATGGACACAAAAAGGCGACGGACGCCAAAAGGCGACGGACGCAAAAAGGCGACGGACGCAGAAAGGCGACGGACGCAGAAAGGCGACGGACGCAAAAACACGACGGACACAGAAAGACGACGGAGGCAAAAAGGCGACGGACGCAAAAAGACGACGGACGCAAAAAGACGACGGACGCAAAAAGACGACGGACGCAAAAAGGCGACGTACGCAAAAAGGCGACGGACGCAAAAAGGCGACGGACGCAAAAAGACGACGGACGCAAAAAGACGACGGACGCAAAAAGACGACGGACGCAAAAAGACGACGAACGCAAAAAGACAAATGCAAAAAGACAACGAACGCAAAAAGACAAACGCATACAGATAAACGTATAAAGACGAACGCATAAAGACGAACACACAGAGACAAATGCAAAAAGGCGACGAACGCAAACAGACAAAAGCAAAAAGACAACGAACGCAAAAAGACAACGAACGCAAAAAGGCGACGGACGCAAAAAGACGACGATGCAAAAAGAAGATGGACGCAAAAATAAGATGGACACAAAAAGGCGACGGACGCAGAAAGGCGACGGATGCAGAAAGACGACGGACGCAGAAAGACGACAGATGCAGAAAGACGACGGTCGCAGAAAGATGACGGATGCAAAAAGATGACGAACACAAAAAGACGACAAACGCAAAAGGACAAATGCAGAAAGACGACAAGTGCAACGCATACAGACGAAGGCAAAAATGCGACGAACGCAAACAGACAAAACCAAAAAGACAACGAACGCAAAAAGGCGACGGACGCAAAAAGACGACGACGCAAAAAGAAGACGGACGCAAAAAGACGATGAAGGCAAAAAGACGACGAACGCAAAAAGACGACGCACGCAAAAAGACGACGACGCAAAAAGACGACGGACGCAAAAAGACAACGAACGCAAAAAGACGACGCAGGCAAAAAGACGACGACGCAAAAAGACGACGGACGCAAAAAGATGACGGACGCAAAAATACGACAAAGGCAAAAAGACGACGAACGCAAAAAGACAAACGCAAAAAGACGACGAACGCATAAAGATGAACGCATACAGACGAACGCATAAAGACGAACGCATACAGACAAAACCAAAAAGACAACGAACGCAAAAAGGCGACGGACACAAAAAGACGACGACGCAAAAAGAAGACGGACGCAAAAAGGAGATGGACGCAGAAAGGCGACGGACGCAAAAAGATGACAAATGCAAAAAGACAAATGCAAAAAGACGACGAACGCAGAAAGGCGACGGACGCAAAAAGAAGACGGACGCAAAAAGGAGATGGACGCAGAAAGGCGACGGACGCAAAAAGGCGACGGACGCAGAAAGGCGACGGACGCAGAAAGGCGACGGACGCAGAAAGGCGACGGACGCAGAAAGGCGACGGACGCAGAAAGGCGACGGACGCAGAAAGGCGACGGACGCAGAAAGGCGACGGACGCAGAAAGGCGACGGACGCAAAAAGGCGACGGACGCAAAAAGGCGACGGACGCAAAAAGGCGACGGACGCAAAAAGACGACGGACGCAAAAAGACGACGGACGCAAAAAGGCGACGTACGCAAAAAGACGACGGACGCAAAAAGACGACGGACGCAAAAAGACGACGGACGCAAAAAGACAAATGCAAAAAGACAACGAACGCAAAAAGACAAATGCATACAGATCAACGTATAAAGACGAACGCATAAAGACGAACACACAGAGACAAATGCAAAAAGGCGACGAACGCAAACAGACAAAAGCAAAAAGACAACGAACGCAAAAAGACAACGAACGCAAAAAGGCGACGGACGCAAAAAGACGACGATGCAAAAAGAAGATGGACGCAAAAAGAAGATGGACACAAAAAGGCGACGGACGCAGAAAGACGACGGATGCAGAAAGACGACGGACGCAGATAGACGACAGATGCAGAAAGACGACGGTCGCAGAAAGACGACGGATGCAAAAAGATGACGAACACAAAAAGACGACAAACGCAAAAGGACAAATGCAGAAAGACGACAAGTGCAACGCATACAGACGAAGGCAAAAATGCGACGAACGCAAACAGACAAAACCAAAAAGACAACGAACGCAAAAAGGCGACGGACCCAAAAAGACGACGACGCAAAGAGAAGACGGACGCAAAAAGACGATGAAGGCAAAAAGACGACGAACGCAAAAAGACGACGCACGCAAAAAGGCGATGACGCAAAAAGACGACGGACGCAAAAAGACAACAAACGCAAAAAGACGACGCACGCAAAAAGACGACGACGCAAAAAGACGACGGACGCAAAAAGATGACGGACGCAAAAATACGACAAAGGCAAAAAGACGACGAACGCAAAAAGACAAACGCAAAAAGACGATGAACGCATAAAGATGAACGCATACAGATGAACGCATAAAGACGAATGCATAAAGACGAACGCATACAGACGAAGGCAAAAAGGCGACGAACGCAAACAGACAAAACCAAAAAGACAACGAACGCAAAAAGGCGACGGAAGCAAAAAGACGACAACGCAAAAAGAAGACGGACGCAAAAAGGAGATGGACGCAGAAAGGCGACGGATGCAAAAAGACAACAAATGCAAAAAGACAAACGCTAAAAGATGACAAACGCAAAAAGACGACGAACGCAAAAAGACGACGCACGCAAAAAGACGACGACGCAAAAAGACGACGAACGCAAAAAGGCGACGGATGCAAAAAGACGACGGACGCAAAAAGACGACGGACGCAAAAAGACGACGAACGCAAAAAGACAAATGCAAAAAGACAACGAACGCAAAAAGACAAACGCATACAGATCAACGTATAAAGACGAACGCATAAAGACGAACACACAGAGACAAATGCAAAAAGGCGACGAACGCAAACAGACAAAAGCAAAAAGACAACGAACGCAAAAAGACAACGAACGCAAAAAGGCGACGGACGCAAAAAGACGACGATGCAAAAAGAAGATGGACGCAAAAATAAGATGGACACAAAAAGGCGACGGACGCAGAAAGGCGACGGATGCAGAAAGACGACGGACGCAGAAAGACGACAGATGCAGAAAGACGACGGTCGCAGAAAGATGACGGATGCAAAAAGATGACGAACACAAAAAGACGACAAACGCAAAAGGACAAATGCAGAAAGACGACAAGTGCAACGCATACAGACGAAGGCAAAAATGCGACGAACGCAAACAGACAAAACCAAAAAGACAACGAACGCAAAAAGGCGACGGACGCAAAAAGACGACGACGCAAAAAGAAGACGGACGCAAAAAGACGATGAAGGCAAAAAGACGACGAACGCAAAAAGACGACGCACGCAAAAAGACGACGACGCAAAAAGACGACGGACGCAAAAAGACAACGAACGCAAAAAGACGACGCACGCAAAAAGACGACGACGCAAAAAGACGACGGACGCAAAAAGATGACGGACGCAAAAATACGACAAAGGCAAAAAGACGACGAACGCAAAAAGACAAACGCAAAAAGACGACGAACGCATAAAGATGAACGCATACAGATGAACGCATACAGATGAACGCATAAAGACGAACGCATAAAGACGAACGCATACAGACGAAGGCAAAAAGGCGACGAACGCAAACAGACAAAACCAAAAAGACAACGAACGCAAAAAGGCGACGGACACAAAAAGACGACGACGCAAAAAGAAGACGGACGCAAAAAGGAGATGGACGCAGAAAGGCGACGGACGCAAAAAGACGACAAACGCAAAAAGACAAACGCAAAAAGACGACGAACGCAGAAAGGCGACGGACGCAAAAAGAAGACGGACGCAAAAAGGAGATGGACGCAGAAAGGCGACGGACGCAAAAAGGCGACGGACGCAGAAAGGCGACGGACGCAGAAAGGCGACGGACGCAAAAAGGCGACGGACGCAAAAAGGCGACGGACGCAAAAAGGCGACGGACGCAAAAAGGCGACGGACGCAAAAAGACGACGTACGCAAAAAGACGACGGACGCAAAAAGACGACGGACGCAAAAAGGCGACGGACGCAAAAAGACGACGGACGCAAAAAGACGACGGACGCAAAAAGACGACGAACGCAAAAAGACAAATGCAAAAAGACAACGAACGCAAAAAGACAAATGCATACAGATCAACATATAAAGACGAACGCATAAAGACGAACACACAGAGACAAATGCAAAAAGGCGACGAACGCAAACAGACAAAAGCAAAAAGACAACGAACGCAAAAAGACAACGAACGCAAAAAGGCGACGGACGCAAAAAGACGACGGACGCAAAAAGACGACGATGCAAAAAGAAGATGGACGCAAAAAGAAGATGGACACAAAAAGGCGACGGACGCAGAAAGGCGACGGATGCAGAAAGACGACGGACGCAGAAAGACGACAGATGCAGAAAGACGACGGTCGCAGAAAGACGACGGATGCAAAAAGATGACGAACACAAAAAGACGACAAACGCAAAAGGACAAATGCAGAAAGACGACAAGTGCAACGCATACAGACGAAGGCAAAAATGCGACGAACGCAAACAGACAAAACCAAAAAGACAACGAACGCAAAAAGGCGACGGACCCAAAAAGACGACGACGCAAAGAGAAGACGGACGCAAAAAGACGATGAAGGCAAAAAGACGACGAACGCAAAAAGACGACGCACGCAAAAAGACGACGGACGCAAAAAGACAACGAACGCAAAAAGACGACGCACGCAAAAAGACGACGACGCAAAAAGACGACGGACGCAAAAAGATGACGGACGCAAAAATACGACAAAGGCAAAAAGACGACGAACGCAAAAAGACAAACGCAAAAAGACGACGAACGCATAAAGATGAACGCATACAGATGAACGCATAAAGACGAACGCATAAAGACGAACGCATACAGACGAAGGCAAAAAGGCGACGAACGCAAACAGACAAAACCAAAAAGACAACGAACGCAAAAAGGCGACGGACGCAAAAAGACGACGACGCAAAAAGAAGACGGACGCAAAAAGGAGATGGACGCAGAAAGGCGACGGACGCAAAAAGACGACAAACGCAAAAAGACAAACGCAAAAAGACGACGAACGCAGAAAGGCGACGGACGCAAAAAGAAGACGGACGCAAAAAGGAGATGGACGCAGAAAGGCGACGGACGCAAAAAGACGACGGACACAAAAAGACAACGAACGCAAAAAGACGACGCACGCAAAAAGACGACGACGCAAAAAGACGACGGACGCAAAAAGATGACGGACGCAAAAATACGACAAAGGCAAAAAGACGACGAACGCAAAAAGACAAACGCAAAAAGACGACGAACGCATAAAGATGAACGCATACAGATGAACGCATAAAGACGAACGCATAAAGACGAACGCATACAGACGAAGGCAAAAAGGCGACGAACGCAAACAGACAAAACCAAAAAGACAACGAACGCAAAAAGGCGACGGAAGCAAAAAGACGACAACGCAAAAAGAAGACGGACGCAAAAAGGAGATGGACGCAGAAAGGCGACGGACGCAAAAAGACGACAAATGCAAAAAGACAAACGCTAAAAGACGACAAACGCAAAAAGACGACGAACGCAAAAAGACGACGAATGCAAAAAGACAACGCACGCAAAAAGACGACGACGCAAAAAGACGACGGACGCAAAAAGACAACAACGAAAAAAGACGACGGACGCAAAAAGATGACGGACGCAAAAATACGACAAATGCAAAAAGATGACGAACGCAAAAAGACGACAAACGCAAAAAGACGACGAACGCAAAAAGTCAAACGCAAAAGACGACGAACGCTTAATGACGAACGCAAAAAGGTGACGAACGCAAACAGACGAACGCAAACAGACAAACGCAAAAAGACAGGCGACGGACGCAAATAGGCGACGGACGCAAAAGGACGACGGACGCAAAAAGACGACGGATGCAGAAAGACGATGGACGCAGAAAGGCGACGGACGCAAAAAGACGACGGACACAGAAAGATGACGGAGGCAAAAAGGCGATGGACGCAGAAAGGCGACGGACACAAAAAGGCGACGGACGCAAAAAGATGACGGACACAAAAAGGCGACGGACGCAAAAAGATGACGGACGCAAAAAGACGTCGAACGCAAAAAGACGATGAACGCAAAAAGACGACGAACGCAAAAAGACGACGAACGCAAAAAGACGACGAACACAAAAAGACGAAAAACGCAAAAAGACAACGCACGCTAAAAGACGACGGACGCAAAAAGACGACGAACGCAAAAAGACGAGGCATGCAAAAAGACACGGATGCAAAAAGGCGATGGACGCAAAAAGGCGACGGACGCAAAAAGACGACGGACGCAAAAAGACACGGATGCAAAAAGGCGATGGACGCAAAAAGGCGACGGACGCAAAAAGACGGCGGACGCAAAAAGACGGCGGACGCAAAAAGACGACGGATGCAGAAAGACGACGGACGCAGAAAGACGACAGATGCAGAAAGACGACGGACGCAGAAAGACGACGGATGCAAAAAGATGACAAACACAAAAAGACGACGAACGCAAAAGGACAATGCAGAAAGACGACAAGCGCAAAAAGACAAACGCTAAAAGACGACAAACGCAGAAAGACGACGAACGCAAAAAGACGACGGACGCAAAAAGACGACGGACGCAAAATGACGACGGATGCAAAAAGACGATGAACGCAAAAAGACAAACGCAAAAAGACAATGAACGCATAAAGATAAACGCATACAGATGAACGCATAAAGACGAACGCATAAAGATGAACGCATAGAGACGAATGCAAAAAGGCGACGAACGCAAACAGACAAAACCAAAAAGACAACGAACGCAAAAAGGCGACGGACGCAAAAAGACGACGACGCAAAAAGAAGACGGACGCAAAAAGGAGATGGACGCAGAAAGGCGACGGACACAAAAAGACAACAAACGCAAAAAGACAAACGCTAAAAGACGACGAACGCAAAAAGACGACAAACGCAAAAAGACGACGCACACAAAAAGACGACGACGCAAAAAGACGACGGACGCAAAAAGACGACGAACGCAAAAAGACGACACACGCAAAAAGACGATGACGCAAAAAGACGACGGACGCAAAAAGACGACGGACGCAAAAAGACGACGGACGCAAAAATACGATGAATGCAAAAAGACGACGAACGCAAAAAGACGACGAACGCAAAAAGACGACGAATGCAAAAAGACAAACGCAAAAAGACGATGAACGCATAAAGACGAGCGCAAAAAGGTGACAAATGCAAACAGACAAATGTAAAAGACAACGAACGCAAAATGGCGACAGACGCAAAATGGCGACAGACGCAAAAAGACGACGGACGCAAAAAGGCCACGGACGCAAAAAGGCGACGGACGAAAAAGGCGACGGATGCAAAAAGATGACGGACGCAGAAAGATGACGGACGCAGAAAGACGACGGACGCAGAAAGACGAAGGACGTAGAAAGACGACGTACGCAGAAAGAAGACGGAAGCAGAAAGACGACGGACGCAGAAAGAAGACGGACGCAGAAAGACGACGGACGCAGAAAGACGACGGATGCAAAAAGACGACAAATGCAAAAAGACGACGAACGCAAAAGGACAAATGCAGAAAGACGACAAGCGCAAAAATACAAACGCTAAAAGACGACAAACGCAAAAAGATGATGAATGCAAAAAGACGACGAACGCAAAAAGACGACGAACGCAAAAAGACGACAGACGCAAAAAGACGACGAATGCGAAAAGACAAACGCATACAGATGAAAGCATTCGGACGAATGCATAAATACGAACGCATACAGACGAACGCATAAATACACACGGATAAAGACCAACTCATAAAGACGTATGCAAAATGGCGACGAACGCAAACAGAAAAAAGCAAAAAGATGACGGACGCAAAAAGGCAACGGACGCAGCAAGGCGACGGACGCAAAAAGACAACGAACGCAAAAAGACGACGAACGTATAGACGACGAACACAAAAAGACAAACGCAAAAACACGACGAACGCATAAAGATGAACGCATAAAGACGAACGCAAAAAGGTGACGAACGCAAACAGACAAACGCAAAAAGACAACGAACGCAAAATGGCGACAGACGCAAATTGGCAAAAGACGCAAAAAGACGACAAACGCAAAAAGACGACGGACACAAAAAGGCGACGGACGCAAAAAGACGCCGACGCAAAAAGAAGACGGACGCAAAAAGGAGATGGACGCAGAAAGGCGACGGACACAAAAAGACAACAAACGCAAAAAGACAAACGCTAAAAGACGACAAACGCAAAAAGACGACGAACGCAAAAAGACGACGACGCAAAAAGACGACGGACGCAAAAAGACGACGTACGCAAAAAGACGACGCACGCAAAAAGACGACGCACGCAAAAAGACGACGACGCAAAAAGACGACGGACGCAAAAAGACGACGGACGCAAAAAGAAGACGGACGCAAAAATACGATGAATGCAAAAAGACGACAAACGCAAAAAGACGACAAACGCAAAAAGACGACGAACGCAAAAAGACAAACGCAAAAAGACGATGAACGCATAAAGACGAACGCATAATGAGCGCAAAAAGGTGACAAATGCAAACAGACAAGTGCAAAAAGACAACGAATGCAAAATGGCGACAGACGCAAAATGGCAACAGACGCAAAAAGACGACGGACGCAAAAAGGCGACGGACGCAAAAAGGCGACGGACGAAAAAGGCGACGGATGCAAAAAGATGACGGACGCAGAAAGATGACGGATGCAGAAAGACTACGGACGCAGAAAGACGACGGACGCAGAAAGACGATGGACGTAGAAAGACGACGGACACAGAAAGAAGAAGGACGCAGAAAGACGACGGACGCAGAAAGATGACGGACGCAGAAAGACGACGGATGCAAAAAGACAAACGCAAAAAGACGATGAACGCATAAAGACGAACGCATAAAGATGAGCGCAAAAAGGTGACAAATGCAAACAGACAAATGCAAAAAGACAACGAACGCAAAATGGCGACAGACGCAAAATGGCGACAGACGCAAAAAGACGACGGACGCAAAAAGGCGATGGACGTAAAAAGGCGACGGACGAAAAAGGCGACGGATGCAAAAAGATGATGGACGCAGAAAGATGACGGACGCAGAAAGACGACGGACGCAGAAAGACGAAGGACGTAGAAAGACGACGGACGCAGAAAGAAGACGGACGCAGAAAGACGACGGACGCAGAAAGAAGACTGACGCAGAAAGACGACGGACGCAGAAAGACGACGGACGCAGAAAGACAACGGATGCAAAAAGACGACAAATGCAAAAAGACGACGAACGCAAAAGGACAAATGCAGAAAGATGACAAGCGCAAAAATACAAACGCTAAAAGACGACAAACGCAAAAAGACGACGAATGCAAAAAGACGACGCACGCAAAAAGACGACGACGCAAAAAGACGACGGACGCAAAAAGACAACAACGAAAAAAGACGACGCACGCAAAAAGACGACGACGCAAAAAGACGACGGACGCAAAAAGATGACGGACGCAAAAATACGACAAATGCAAAAAGATGACGAACGCAAAAAGACGACGAACGCAAAAAGACGACGAACGCAAAAAGTCAAACGCAAAAGACGACGAACGCTTAATGACGAACGCAAAAAGGTGACGAACGCAAACAGACGAACGCAAACAGACAAACGCAAAAAGACAGGCGACGGACGCAAATAGGCGACGGACGCAAAAGGACGACGGACGCAAAAAGACGACGGATGCAGAAAGACGATGGACGCAGAAAGGCGACGGACGCAAAAAGACGACGGACACAGAAAGATGACGGAGGCAAAAAGGCGATGGACGCAGAAAGGCGACGGACACAAAAAGGCGACGGACGCAAAAAGATGACGGACACAAAAAGGCGACGGACGCAAAAAGATGACGGACGCAAAAAGACGTCGAACGCAAAAAGACGATGAACGCAAAAAGACGACGAACGCAAAAAGACGACGAACGCAAAAAGACGACGAACACAAAAAGACGAAAAACGCAAAAAGACAACGCACGCAAGAAGACGACGGACGCAAAAAGACGACGAACGCAAAAAGACGAGGCATGCAAAAAGACACGGATGCAAAAAGGCGATGGACGCAAAAAGGCGACGGACGCAAAAAGACGACGGACGCAAAAAGACACGGATGCAAAAAGGCGATGGACGCAAAAAGGCGACGGACGCAAAAAGACGGCGGACGCAAAAAGACGGCGGATGCAAAAAGACGACGGATGCAGAAAGACGACGGACGCAGAAAGACGACAGATGCAGAAAGACGACGGACGCAGAAAGACGACGGATGCAAAAAGATGACAAACACAAAAAGACGACGAACGCAAAAGGACAATGCAGAAAGACGACAAGCGCAAAAAGACAAACGCTAAAAGACGACAAACGCAGAAAGACGACGAACGCAAAAAGACGACGGACGCAAAAAGACGACGGACGCAAAATGACGACGGATGCAAAAAGACGATGAACGCAAAAAGACAAACGCAAAAAGACAATGAACGCATAAAGATAAACGCATACAGATGAACGCATAAAGACGAACGCATAAAGATGAACGCATAGAGACGAATGCAAAAAGGCGACGAACGCAAACAGACAAAACCAAAAAGACAACGAACGCAAAAAGGCGACGGACGCAAAAAGACGACGACGCAAAAAGAAGACGGACGCAAAAAGGAGATGGACGCAGAAAGGCGACGGACACAAAAAGACAACAAACGCAAAAAGACAAACGCTAAAAGACGACGAACGCAAAAAGACGACAAACGCAAAAAGACGACGCACACAAAAAGACGACGACGCAAAAAGACGACGGACGCAAAAAGACGACGAACGCAAAAAGACGACACACGCAAAAAGACGATGACGCAAAAAGACGACGGACGCAAAAAGACGACGGACGCAAAAAGACGACGGACGCAAAAATACGATGAATGCAAAAAGACGACAAACGCAAAAAGACGACGAACGCAAAAAGACGACGAATGCAAAAAGACAAACGCAAAAAGACGATGAACGCATAAAGACGAGCGCAAAAAGGTGACAAATGCAAACAGACAAATGTAAAAGACAACGAACGCAAAATGGCGACAGACGCAAAATGGCGACAGACGCAAAAAGACGACGGACGCAAAAAGGCCACGGACGCAAAAAGGCGACGGACGAAAAAGGCGACGGATGCAAAAAGATGACGGACGCAGAAAGATGACGGACGCAGAAAGACGACGGACGCAGAAAGACGAAGGACGTAGAAAGACGACGTACGCAGAAAGACGACGGAAGCAGAAAGACGACGGACGCAGAAAGAAGACGGACGCAGAAAGACGACGGACGCAGAAAGACGACGGACGCAGAAAGACGACGGATGCAAAAAGACGACAAATGCAAAAAGACGACGAACGCAAAAGGACAAATGCAGAAAGACGACAAGCGCAAAAATACAAACGCTAAAAGACGACAAACGCAAAAAGATGATGAATGCAAAAAGACGACGAACGCAAAAAGACGACGAACGCAAAAAGACGACAGACGCAAAAAGACGACGAATGCGAAAAGACAAACGCATACAGATGAAAGCATTCGGACGAATGCATAAATACGAACGCATACAGACGAACGCATAAATACACACGGATAAAGACCAACTCATAAAGACGTATGCAAAATGGCGACGAACGCAAACAGAAAAAAGCAAAAAGATGACGGACGCAAAAAGGCAACGGACGCAGCAAGGCGACGGACGCAAAAAGACAACGAACGTATAGACGACGAACACAAAAAGACAAACGCAAAAACACGACGAACGCATAAAGATGAACGCATAAAGACGAACGCAAAAAGGTGACGAACGCAAACAGACAAACGCAAAAAGACAACGAACGCAAAATGGCGACAGACGCAAATTGGCAAAAGACGCAAAAAGACGACAAACGCAAAAAGACGACGGACACAAAAAGGCGACGGACGCAAAAAGACGCCGGACGGAAAAAGATGACGGACGCAAAAAGGTGACGGACGCAAAAAGGCGACGGACGCAAAAAGACGACGGACGCAAAAAGGCGACAGACTCAAAAAGACGACGGACGCAAAAAGACGACGGATGCAGAAAGACGACGGACGCAGAAAGACGACAGATGCAGAAAGACGACGGACGCAGAAAGGCGACGGACGCAAAAAGACGACGACGCAAAAAGAAGACGGACGCAAAAAGGAGATGGACGCAGAAAGGCGACGGACACAAAAAGACAACAAACGCAAAAAGACAAACGCTAAAAGACGACAAACGCAAAAAGACGACGAACGCAAAAAGACGACGACGCAAAAAGACGACGGACGCAAAAAGACGACGTACGCAAAAAGACGACGCACGCAAAAAGACGACGCACGCAAAAAGACGACGACGCAAAAAGACGACGGACGCAAAAAGACGACGGACGCAAAAAGAAGACGGACGCAAAAATACGATGAATGCAAAAAGACGACAAACGCAAAAAGACGACAAACGCAAAAAGACGACGAACGCAAAAAGACAAACGCAAAAAGACGATGAACGCATAAAGACGAACGCATAATGAGCGCAAAAAGGTGACAAATGCAAACAGACAAGTGCAAAAAGACAACGAATGCAAAATGGCGACAGACGCAAAATGGCAACAGACGCAAAAAGACGACGGACGCAAAAAGGCGACGGACGCAAAAAGGCGACGGACGAAAAAGGCGACGGATGCAAAAAGATGACGGACGCAGAAAGATGACGGATGCAGAAAGACTACGGACGCAGAAAGACGACGGACGCAGAAAGACGATGGACGTAGAAAGACGACGGACACAGAAAGAAGAAGGACGCAGAAAGACGACGGACGCAGAAAGATGACGGACGCAGAAAGACGACGGATGCAAAAAGACAAACGCAAAAAGACGATGAACGCATAAAGACGAACGCATAAAGATGAGCGCAAAAAGGTGACAAATGCAAACAGACAAATGCAAAAAGACAACGAACGCAAAATGGCGACAGACGCAAAATGGCGACAGACGCAAAAAGACGACGGACGCAAAAAGGCGATGGACGTAAAAAGGCGACGGACGAAAAAGGCGACGGATGCAAAAAGATGATGGACGCAGAAAGATGACGGACGCAGAAAGACGACGGACGCAGAAAGACGAAGGACGTAGAAAGACGACGGACGCAGAAAGAAGACGGACGCAGAAAGACGACGGACGCAGAAAGAAGACTGACGCAGAAAGACGACGGACGCAGAAAGACGACGGACGCAGAAAGACAACGGATGCAAAAAGACGACAAATGCAAAAAGACGACGAACGCAAAAGGACAAATGCAGAAAGATGACAAGCGCAAAAATACAAACGCTAAAAGACGACAAACGCAAAAAGACGACGAATGCAAAAAGACGACGCACGCAAAAAGACGACGACGCAAAAAGACGACGGACGCAAAAAGACAACAACGAAAAAAGACGACGCACGCAAAAAGACGACGACGCAAAAAGACGACGGACGCAAAAAGATGACGGACGCAAAAATACGACAAATGCAAAAAGATGACGAACGCAAAAAGACGACGAACGCAAAAAGACGACGAACGCAAAAAGTCAAACGCAAAAGACGACGAACGCTTAATGACGAACGCAAAAAGGTGACGAACGCAAACAGACGAACGCAAACAGACAAACGCAAAAAGACAGGCGACGGACGCAAATAGGCGACGGACGCAAAAGGACGACGGACGCAAAAAGACGACGGATGCAGAAAGACGATGGACGCAGAAAGGCGACGGACGCAAAAAGACGACGGACACAGAAAGATGACGGAGGCAAAAAGGCGATGGACGCAGAAAGGCGACGGACACAAAAAGGCGACGGACGCAAAAAGATGACGGACACAAAAAGGCGACGGACGCAAAAAGATGACGGACGCAAAAAGACGTCGAACGCAAAAAGACGATGAACGCAAAAAGACGACGAACGCAAAAAGACGACGAACGCAAAAAGACGACGAACACAAAAAGACGAAAAACGCAAAAAGACAACGCACGCAAGAAGACGACGGACGCAAAAAGACGACGAACGCAAAAAGACGAGGCATGCAAAAAGACACGGATGCAAAAAGGCGATGGACGCAAAAAGGCGACGGACGCAAAAAGACGACGGACGCAAAAAGACACGGATGCAAAAAGGCGATGGACGCAAAAAGGCGACGGACGCAAAAAGACGGCGGACGCAAAAAGACGGCGGATGCAAAAAGACGACGGATGCAGAAAGACGACGGACGCAGAAAGACGACAGATGCAGAAAGACGACGGACGCAGAAAGACGACGGATGCAAAAAGATGACAAACACAAAAAGACGACGAACGCAAAAGGACAATGCAGAAAGACGACAAGCGCAAAAAGACAAACGCTAAAAGACGACAAACGCAGAAAGACGACGAACGCAAAAAGACGACGGACGCAAAAAGACGACGGACGCAAAATGACGACGGATGCAAAAAGACGATGAACGCAAAAAGACAAACGCAAAAAGACAATGAACGCATAAAGATAAACGCATACAGATGAACGCATAAAGACGAACGCATAAAGATGAACGCATAGAGACGAATGCAAAAAGGCGACGAACGCAAACAGACAAAACCAAAAAGACAACGAACGCAAAAAGGCGACGGACGCAAAAAGACGACGACGCAAAAAGAAGACGGACGCAAAAAGGAGATGGACGCAGAAAGGCGACGGACACAAAAAGACAACAAACGCAAAAAGACAAACGCTAAAAGACGACGAACGCAAAAAGACGACAAACGCAAAAAGACGACGCACACAAAAAGACGACGACGCAAAAAGACGACGGACGCAAAAAGACGACGAACGCAAAAAGACGACACACGCAAAAAGACGATGACGCAAAAAGACGACGGACGCAAAAAGACGACGGACGCAAAAAGACGACGGACGCAAAAATACGATGAATGCAAAAAGACGACAAACGCAAAAAGACGACGAACGCAAAAAGACGACGAATGCAAAAAGACAAACGCAAAAAGACGATGAACGCATAAAGACGAGCGCAAAAAGGTGACAAATGCAAACAGACAAATGTAAAAGACAACGAACGCAAAATGGCGACAGACGCAAAATGGCGACAGACGCAAAAAGACGACGGACGCAAAAAGGCCACGGACGCAAAAAGGCGACGGACGAAAAAGGCGACGGATGCAAAAAGATGACGGACGCAGAAAGATGACGGACGCAGAAAGACGACGGACGCAGAAAGACGAAGGACGTAGAAAGACGACGTACGCAGAAAGACGACGGAAGCAGAAAGACGACGGACGCAGAAAGAAGACGGACGCAGAAAGACGACGGACGCAGAAAGACGACGGACGCAGAAAGACGACGGATGCAAAAAGACGACAAATGCAAAAAGACGACGAACGCAAAAGGACAAATGCAGAAAGACGACAAGCGCAAAAATACAAACGCTAAAAGACGACAAACGCAAAAAGATGATGAATGCAAAAAGACGACGAACGCAAAAAGACGACGAACGCAAAAAGACGACAGACGCAAAAAGACGACGAATGCGAAAAGACAAACGCATACAGATGAAAGCATTCGGACGAATGCATAAATACGAACGCATACAGACGAACGCATAAATACACACGGATAAAGACCAACTCATAAAGACGTATGCAAAATGGCGACGAACGCAAACAGAAAAAAGCAAAAAGATGACGGACGCAAAAAGGCAACGGACGCAGCAAGGCGACGGACGCAAAAAGACAACGAACGCAAAAAGACGACGAACGTATAGACGACGAACACAAAAAGACAAACGCAAAAACACGACGAACGCATAAAGATGAACGCATAAAGACGAACGCAAAAAGGTGACGAACGCAAACAGACAAACGCAAAAAGACAACGAACGCAAAATGGCGACAGACGCAAATTGGCAAAAGACGCAAAAAGACGACAAACGCAAAAAGACGACGGACACAAAAAGGCGACGGACGCAAAAAGACGCCGGACGGAAAAAGATGACGGACGCAAAAAGGTGACGGACGCAAAAAGGCGACGGACGCAAAAAGACGACGGACGCAAAAAGGCGACAGACTCAAAAAGACGACGGACGCAAAAAGACGACGGATGCAGAAAGACGACGGACGCAGAAAGACGACAGATGCAGAAAGACGACGGACGCAGAAAGGCGACGGACGCAAAAAGACGACGACGCAAAAAGAAGACGGACGCAAAAAGGAGATGGACGCAGAAAGGCGACGGACACAAAAAGACAACAAACGCAAAAAGACAAACGCTAAAAGACGACAAACGCAAAAAGACGACGAACGCAAAAAGACGACGACGCAAAAAGACGACGGACGCAAAAAGACGACGTACGCAAAAAGACGACGCACGCAAAAAGACGACGCACGCAAAAAGACGACGACGCAAAAAGACGACGGACGCAAAAAGACGACGGACGCAAAAAGAAGACGGACGCAAAAATACGATGAATGCAAAAAGACGACAAACGCAAAAAGACGACAAACGCAAAAAGACGACGAACGCAAAAAGACAAACGCAAAAAGACGATGAACGCATAAAGACGAACGCATAATGAGCGCAAAAAGGTGACAAATGCAAACAGACAAGTGCAAAAAGACAACGAATGCAAAATGGCAACAGACGCAAAATGGCAACAGACGCAAAAAGACGACGGACGCAAAAAGGCGACGGACGCAAAAAGGCGACGGACGAAAAAGGCGACGGATGCAAAAAGATGACGGACGCAGAAAGATGACGGATGCAGAAAGACTACGGACGCAGAAAGACGACGGACGCAGAAAGACGATGGACGTAGAAAGACGACGGACACAGAAAGAAGACGGACGCAGAAAGACGACGGACGCAGAAAGATGACGGACGCAGAAAGACGACGGATGCAAAAAGACAAACGCAAAAAGACGATGAACGCATAAAGACGAACGCATAAAGATGAGCGCAAAAAGGTGACAAATGCAAACAGACAAATGCAAAAAGACAACGAACGCAAAATGGCGACAGACGCAAAATGGCGACAGACGCAAAAAGACGACGGACGCAAAAAGGCGACGGACGCAAAAAGGCGATGGACGTAAAAAGGCGACGGACGAAAAAGGCGACGGATGCAAAAAGATGATGGACGCAGAAAGATGACGGACGCAGAAAGACGACGGACGCAGAAAGACGAAGGACGTAGAAAGACGACGGACGCAGAAAGAAGACGGACGCAGAAAGACGACGGACGCAGAAAGAAGACTGACGCAGAAAGACGACGGACGCAGAAAGACGACGGACGCAGAAAGACGACGGATGCAAAAAGACGACAAATGCAAAAAGACGACGAACGCAAAAGGACAAATGCAGAAAGATGACAAGCGCAAAAATACAAACGCTAAAAGACGACAAACGCAAAAAGACGACGAATGCAAAAAGACGACGAACGCAAAAAGACGACGCACGCAAAAAGACGACGACGCAAAAAGACGACGGATGCAAAAAGACGACGAACGCAAAAAGACGACGCACGCAAAAAGACGACGGACGCAAAAAGACGACGGACGCAAAAAGACGACGGACGCAAAAAGACGACGAATGCAAAAAGAGAAACGCAAAAAGACGATGAACGCATAAAGACGAACGCATAAAGATGAGCGCAAAAAGGTGACAAATGCAATCAGACAAATGCAAAAAGACAACGAACGCAAAATGGCGACAGACGCAAAATGGCGACAGACGCAAAAAGACGACGGACGCAAAAAGGCGACGGACGCAAAAAGGCGACGGACGAAAAAGGCGACGGATGCAAAAAGATGACGGACGCAGAAAGGTGACGGACGCAGAAAGACGACGGACGCAAAAAGACGACGAATGCAAAAAGAGAAACGCAAAAAGACGATGAACGCATAAAGACGAACGCATAAAGATGAGCGCAAAAAGGTGACAAATGCAATCAGACAAATGCAAAAAGACAACGAACGCAAAATGGCGACAGACGCAAAATGGCGACAGACGCAAAAAGACGACGGACGCAAAAAGGCGACGGACGCAAAAAGGCGACGGACGAAAAAGGCGATGGATGCAAAAAGATGACGGACGCAGAAAGGTGACGGACGCAGAAAGACGACGGACGCAGAAAGACGACGGACGCAGAAAGACGATGGACGTAGAAAGACGACGGACGCAGAAGGAAGACGGACGCAGAAAGACGACGGACGCAGAGAGACGACGGACGCAGAAAGACGACGGATGCAAAAAGACGACAAATGCAAAAAGACGACGAACGCAAAAGGACAAATGCAGAAAGACGACAAGCGCAAAAATACAAACGCTAAAAGACGACAAACGCAAAAAGATGACGAATGTAAAAAGACGACGAACGCAAAAAGACGACGAACGCAAAAAGACGACAGACGCAAAAAGACGACGAATGCAAAAAGACAAACGCATACAGATGAAAGCATTCAGACAAATGCATAAAGACGAATGCATACAGACGAACGCATAAATACAAACGGATAAAGACCAACTCATAAAGACGAATGCAAAATGCCGACAAACGCAAACAGACAAAAGCAAAAAGATGACGGACGCAAAAAGGCGACGGACGCAGTAAGGCGACGGACGCAAAAAGACAACGAACGCAAAAAGACGATGAACGCATAGACGACGAACACAAAAAGACAAACGCAAAAACACGACGAACGCATAAAGATGACGGACGCAAAAAGACGATGAACGCAAAAAGACAAACGCAAAAAGACAATGAACGCATAAAGGCAAACGCATACAGATGAACGCATAAAGACGAACGCATAAAGACGAACGCATAGAGACGAACGCATAGGGACGAATGCAAAAAGGCGACGAACGCAAACAGACAAAAGCAAAAAGACAACGAACGCAAAAGGCGACGGACGCAAAAAGACGACGACGCAAAAAGAAGACGGACGCAAAAAGGAGATGGACGCAGAAAGGCGACGGACACAAAAAGACAACAAACGCAAAAAGACAAACGCTAAAAGACGACAAACGCAAAAAGACGACGAACGCAAAAAGACGACGACGCAAAAAGACGACGGACGCAAAAAGACGACGTACGCAAAAAGACGACGCACGCAAAAAGACGACGCACGCAAAAAGACGACGACGCAAAAAGACGACGGACGCAAAAAGACGACGGACGCAAAAAGAAGACGGACGCAAAAATACGATGAATGCAAAAAGACGACAAACGCAAAAAGACGACAAACGCAAAAAGACGACGAACGCAAAAAGACAAACGCAAAAAGACGATGAACGCATAAAGACGAACGCATAGAGATGAGCGCAAAAAGGTGACAAATGCAAACAGACAAGTGCAAAAAGACAACGAATGCAAAATGGCGACAGATGCAAAATGGCAACAGACGCAAAAAGACGACGGACGCAAAAAGGCGACGGACGCAAAAAGGCGACGGACGAAAAAGGCGACGGATGCAAAAAGATGACGGACGCAGAAAGATGACGGATGCAGAAAGACTACGGACGCAGAAAGACGACGGACGCAGAAAGACGATGGACGTAGAAAGACGACGGACACAGAAAGAAGACGGACGCAGAAAGACGACGGACGCAGAAAGATGACGGACGCAGAAAGACGACGGATGCAAAAAGACAAACGCAAAAAGACGATGAACGCATAAAGACGAACGCATAAAGATGAGCGCAAAAAGGTGACAAATGCAAACAGACAAATGCAAAAAGACAACGAACGCAAAATGGCGACAGACGCAAAATGGCGACAGACGCAAAAAGACGACGGACGCAAAAAGGTGATGGACGTAAAAAGGCGACGGACGAAAAAGGCGACGGATGCAAAAAGATGATGGACGCAGAAAGATGACGGACGCAGAAAGACGACGGACGCAGAAAGACGAAGGACGTAGAAAGATGACGGACGCAGAAAGAAGACGAACGCAGAAAGACGACGGACGCAGAAAGACGACGGACGCAGAAAGACGACGGATGCAAAAAGACGACAAATGCAAAAAGACGACGAACGCAAAAGGACAAATGCAGAAAGATGACAAGCGCAAAAATACAAACGCTAAAAGACGACAAACGCAAAAAGACGACGAATGCAAAAAGACGACGAACGCAAAAAGACGACGCACGCAAAAAGACGACGACGCAAAAAGACGACGGATGCAAAAAGACGACGAACGCAAAAAGACGACGCACGCAAAAAGACGACGGACGCAAAAAGACGACGGACGCAAAAAGACGACGGACGCAAAAAGACGACGAATGCAAAAAGAGAAACGCAAAAAGACGATGAACGCATAAAGACGAACGCATAAAGATGAGCGCAAAAAGGTGACAAATGCAATCAGACAAATGCAAAAAGACAACGAACGCAAAATGGCGACAGACGCAAAATGGCGACAGACGCAAAAAGACGACGGACGCAAAAAGGCGACGGACGCAAAAAGGCGACGGACGAAAAAGGCGACGGATGCAAAAAGATGACGGACGCAGAAAGGTGACGGACGCAGAAAGACGACGGACGCAAAAAGACGACGAATGCAAAAAGAGAAACGCAAAAAGACGATGAACGCATAAAGACGAACGCATAAAGATGAGCGCAAAAAGGTGACAAATGCAATCAGACAAATGCAAAAAGACAACGAACGCAAAATGGCGACAGACGCAAAATGGCGACAGACGCAAAAAGACGACGGACGCAAAAAGGCGACGGACGCAAAAAGGCGACGGACGAAAAAGGCGATGGATGCAAAAAGATGACGGACGCAGAAAGGTGACGGACGCAGAAAGACGACGGACGCAGAAAGACGACGGACGCAGAAAGACGATGGACGTAGAAAGACGACGGACGCAGAAGGAAGACGGACGCAGAAAGACGACGGACGCAGAGAGACGACGGACGCAGAAAGACGACGGATGCAAAAAGACGACAAATGCAAAAAGACGACGAACGCAAAAGGACAAATGCAGAAAGACGACAAGCGCAAAAATACAAACGCTAAAAGACGACAAACGCAAAAAGATGACGAATGTAAAAAGACGACGAACGCAAAAAGACGACGAACGCAAAAAGACGACAGACGCAAAAAGACGACGAATGCAAAAAGACAAACGCATACAGATGAAAGCATTCAGACAAATGCATAAAGACGAATGCATACAGACGAACGCATAAATACAAACGGATAAAGACCAACTCATAAAGACGAATGCAAAATGCCGACAAACGCAAACAGACAAAAGCAAAAAGATGACGGACGCAAAAAGGCGACGGACGCAGTAAGGCGACGGACGCAAAAAGACAACGAACGCAAAAAGACGATGAACGCATAGACGACGAACACAAAAAGACAAACGCAAAAACACGACGAACGCATAAAGATGACGGACGCAAAAAGACGATGAACGCAAAAAGACAAACGCAAAAAGACAATGAACGCATAAAGGCAAACGCATACAGATGAACGCATAAAGACGAACGCATAAAGACGAACGCATAGAGACGAACGCATAGGGACGAATGCAAAAAGGCGACGAACGCAAACAGACAAAAGCAAAAAGACAACGAACGCAAAAGGCGACGGACGCAAAAAGACGACGACGCAAAAAGAAGACGGACGCAAAAAGGAGATGGACGCAGAAAGGCGACGGACACAAAAAGACAACAAACGCAAAAAGACAAACGCTAAAAGACGACAAACGCAAAAAGACGACGAACGCAAAAAGACGACGACGCAAAAAGACGACGGACGCAAAAAGACGACGTACGCAAAAAGACGACGCACGCAAAAAGACGACGCACGCAAAAAGACGACGACGCAAAAAGACGACGGACGCAAAAAGACGACGGACGCAAAAAGAAGACGGACGCAAAAATACGATGAATGCAAAAAGACGACAAACGCAAAAAGACGACAAACGCAAAAAGACGACGAACGCAAAAAGACAAACGCAAAAAGACGATGAACGCATAAAGACGAACGCATAGAGATGAGCGCAAAAAGGTGACAAATGCAAACAGACAAGTGCAAAAAGACAACGAATGCAAAATGGCGACAGACGCAAAATGGCAACAGACGCAAAAAGACGACGGACGCAAAAAGGCGACGGACGCAAAAAGGCGACGGACGAAAAAGGCGACGGATGCAAAAAGATGACGGACGCAGAAAGATGACGGATGCAGAAAGACTACGGACGCAGAAAGACGACGGACGCAGAAAGACGATGGACGTAGAAAGACGACGGACACAGAAAGAAGACGGACGCAGAAAGACGACGGACGCAGAAAGATGACGGACGCAGAAAGACGACGGATGCAAAAAGACAAACGCAAAAAGACGATGAACGCATAAAGACGAACGCATAAAGATGAGCGCAAAAAGGTGACAAATGCAAACAGACAAATGCAAAAAGACAACGAACGCAAAATGGCGACAGACGCAAAATGGCGACAGACGCAAAAAGACGACGGACGCAAAAAGGCGATGGACGTAAAAAGGCGACGGACGAAAAAGGCGATGGATGCAAAAAGATGATGGACGCAGAAAGATGACGGACGCAGAAAGACGACGGACGCAGAAAGACGAAGGACGTAGAAAGATGACGGACGCAGAAAGAAGACGGACGCAGAAAGACGACGGACGCAGAAAGAAGACTGACGCAGAAAGACGACGGACGCAGAAAGACGACGGACGCAGAAAGACGACGGATGCAAAAAGACGACAAATGCAAAAAGACGACGAACGCAAAAGGACAAATGCAGAAAGATGACAAGCGCAAAAATACAAACGCTAAAAGACGACAAACGCAAAAAGACGACGAATGCAAAAAGACGACGAACGCAAAAAGAAGACGCACGCAAAAAGACGACGACGCAAAAAGACGACGGATGCAAAAAGACGACGAACGCAAAAAGACGACGCACGCAAAAAGACGACGACGCAAAAAGACGACGGACGCAAAAAGACGACGGACGCAAAAAGAAGACGGACGCAAAAATACGATGAATGCAAAAACACGACAAACGCAAAAAGACGACGAACGCAAAAAGACGACGAATGCAAAAAGACAAACGCAAAAAGACGATGAACGCATAAAGACGAACGCATAAAGATGAGCGCAAAAAGGTGACAAATGCAATCAGACAAATGCAAAAAGACAACGAACGCAAAATGGCGACAGACGCAAAATGGCGACAGACGCAAAAAGACGACGGACGCAAAAAGGCGACGGACGCAAAAAGGCGACGGACGAAAAAGGCGACGGATGCAAAAAGATGACGGACGCAGAAAGGTGACGGACGCAGAAAGACGACGGACGCAGAAAGACGACGGACGCAGAAAGACGATGGACGTAGAAAGACGACGGACGCAGAAGGAAGACGGACGCAGAAAGACGATGGACGCAGAGAGACGACGGACGCAGAAAGACGACGGATGCAAAAAGACGACAAATGCAAAAAGACGACGAACGCAAAAGGACAAATGCAGAAAGACGACAAGCGCAAAAATACAAACGCTAAAAGACGACAAACGCAAAAAGATGACGAATGTAAAAAGACGACGAACGCAAAAAGACGACGAACGCAAAAAGACGACAGACGCAAAAAGACGACGAATGCAAAAAGACAAACGCATACAGATGAAAGCATTCAGACGAATGCATAAAGACGAACGCATACAGACGAACGCATAAATACAAACGGATAAAGACCAACTCATAAAGACGAATGCAAAATGCCGACGAACGCAAACAGACAAAAGCAAAAAGATGACGGACGCAAAAAGGCGACGGACGCAGTAAGGCGACGGACGCAAAAAGACAACGAACGCAAAAAGACGATGAACGCATAGATGACGAACACAAAAAGACAAACGCAAAAACACGACGAGCGCATAAAGATGAACGCATAAAGACGAACGCAAAAAGGTGACGAACGCAAACAGACAAACGCAAAAAGACAACGAACGCAAAATGGCGACAGACGCAAATTGGCAAAAGACGCAAAAAGACGACAAACGCAAAAAGACGACGGACACAAAAAGGCGACGGACGCAAAAAGACGACGGACGGAAAAAGACGACGGACGCAAAAAGGTGACGGACGCAAAAAGACGACGGACGCAAAAAGGCGACAGACTCAAAAAGACGATGGACGCAAAAAGACGACGGATGCAGAAAGACGACGGACGCAGAAATACGACAGATGCAGAAAGACGACGGACGCAGAAAGGCGACGGACGCAAAAAGACGACGGACACAGAAAGATGACGGAGGCAAAAAGGCGATGGATGCAGAAAGACGACAGATGCAGAAAGACGATGGACGCAGAAAGGCGATGGACGCAAAAAGGCGACGGACGCAAAAAGATGACGGACGCAAAAAGACGACGAACGCAAAAAGACGATGAACGCAAAAAGACGACGAACGCAGAAAGACGACGAACGCAAAAAGACGACGGACGCAAAAAGACGACGGACGCAAAAAGACGACGGACGCAAAAAGACGATGAACGCAAAAAGACAAACGCAAAAAGACAATGAACGCATAAAGACAAACGCATACAGATGACCGCATAAAGACGAACGCATAAAGACGAACGCATAGAGACGAACGCATAGAGACGAATGCAAAAAGGCGACGAACGCAAACAGACAAAAGCAAAAAGACAACGAACGCAAAAAGGCGACGGACGCAAAAAGACGACGACGCAAAAAGGAGACGGACGCAAAAAGGAGATGGATGCAGAAAGGCGACGGACGCAAAAAGACAACAAATGCAAAAAGACAAACGCTAAAAGATGACAAACGCAAAAAGACGACGAACGCAAAAAGACGACGCACGCAAAAAGACGACGACGCAAAAAGACGACGGATGCAAAAAGACGACGAACGCAAAAAGACGACGCACGCAAAAAGACGACGACGCAAAAAGACGACGGACGCAAAAAGACGACGGACGCAAAAAGAAGACAGACGCAAAAATACGATGAATGCAAAAACACGACAAACGCAAAAAGACGACGAACGCAAAAAGACGACGAATGCAAAAAGACAAACGCAAAAAGACGATGAACGCATAAAGACGAACGCATAAAGATGAGCGCAAAAAGGTGACAAATGCAAACAGACAAATGCAAAAAGACAACGAACGCAAAATGGCGACAGACGCAAAATGGCGACAGACGCAAAAAGACGACGGACGCAATAAGGCGACGGACGCAAAAAGGCGACGGACAAAAAAGGCGACGGATGCAAAAAGATGACGGACGCAGAAAGATGACGGACGCAGAAAGACGACGGACGCAGAAAGACGACGGACGCAGAAAGACGATGGACGTAGAAAGACGATGGACGCAGAAGGAAGACGGACGCAGAAAGACGACGGACGCAGAGAGACAACGGACGCAGAAAGACGACGGATGCAAAAAGACGACAAATGCAAAAAGACGACGGACGCAGAAAGGCGACGGACGCAAAAAGACGACGGACACAGAAAGATGACGGAGGCAAAAAGGCGATGGATGCAGAAAGACGACAGATGCAGAAAGACGATGGACGCAGAAAGGCGATGGACGCAAAAAGGCGACGGACGCAAAAAGATGACGGACGCAAAAAGACGACGAACGCAAAAAGACGATGAACGCAAAAAGACGACGAACGCAGAAAGACGACGGACGCAAAAAGACGACGGACGCAAAAAGACGACGGACGCAAAAAGACGACGGACGCAAAAAGACGATGAACGCAAAAAGACAAACGCAAAAAGACAATGAACGCATAAAGACAAACGCATACAGATGACCGCATAAAGACGAACGCATAAAGACGAACGCATAGAGACGAACGCATAGAGACGAATGCAAAAAGGCGACGAACGCAAACAGACAAAAGCAAAAAGACAACGAACGCAAAAAGGCGACGGACGCAAAAAGACGACGACGCAAAAAGGAGACGGACGCAAAAAGGAGATGGATGCAGAAAGGCGACGGACGCAAAAAGACAACAAATGCAAAAAGACAAACGCTAAAAGATGACAAACGCAAAAAGACGACGAACGCAAAAAGACGACGCACGCCAAAAGACGACGACGCAAAAAGACGACGGATGCAAAAAGACGACGAACGCAAAAAGACGACGCACGCAAAAAGACGACGACGCAAAAAGACGACGGACGCAAAAAGACGACGGACGCAAAAAGAAGACAGACGCAAAAATACGATGAATGCAAAAACACGACAAACGCAAAAAGACGACGAACGCAAAAAGACGACGAATGCAAAAAGACAAACGCAAAAAGACGATGAACGCATAAAGACGAACGCATAAAGATGAGCGCAAAAAGGTGACAAATGCAAACAGACAAATGCAAAAAGACAACGAACGCAAAATGGCGACAGACGCAAAATGGCGACAGACGCAAAAAGACGACGGACGCAATAAGGCGACGGACGCAAAAAGGCGACGGACAAAAAAGGCGACGGATGCAAAAAGATGACGGACGCAGAAAGATGACGGACGCAGAAAGACGACGGACGCAGAAAGACGACGGACGCAGAAAGACGATGGACGTAGAAAGACGATGGACGCAGAAGGAAGACGGACGCAGAAAGACGACGGACGCAGAGAGACAACGGACGCAGAAAGACGACGGATGCAAAAAGACGACAAATGCAAAAAGACGACGAGCGCAAAAGGACAAATGCAGAAAGACGACAAGCGCAAAAATAAAAACGCTAAAAGACGACAAACGCAAAAAGATGACGAATGTAAAAAGACGACGAACGCAAAAAGACGACGAACGCAAAAAGACGACAGACGCAAAAAGACGACGGACGCAAAAAGACGACGGACGCAAAAAGACGATGAACGCAAAAAGACAAACGCAAAAAGACAATGAACGCATAAAGACAAACGCATACAGATGACCGCATAAAGACGAACGCATAAAGACGAACGCATAGAGACGAACGCATAGAGACGAATGCAAAAAGGCGACGAACGCAAACAGACAAAAGCAAAAAGACAACGAACGCAAAAAGGCGACGGACGCTAAAAGACAACGACGCAAAAAGGAGACGGACGCAAAAAGGAGATGGACGCAGAAAGGCGACGGACGCAAAAAGACAACAAATGCAAAAAGACAAACGCTAAAAGATGACAAACGCAAAAAGACGACGAATGCAAAAAGACGACGCACGCAAAAAGACGACGATGCAAAAAGACGACGGATGCAAAAAGACGACGAACGCAAAAAGACGACGCACGCAAAAAGACGACGACGCAAAAAGACGACGGACGCAAAAAGGCGACGGACGCAAAAAGAAGACGGACGCAAAAATACGATGAATGCAAAAACACGACAAACGCAAAAAGACGACGAACGCAAAAAGACGACGAATGCAAAAAGACAAACGCAAAAAGACAATGAACGCATAAAGACGAACGCATAAAGATGAGCGCAAAAAGGTGACAAATGCAAACAGACAAATGCAAAAAGACAACGAACGCAAAATGGCAACAGACGCAAAATGGCGACAGACGCAAAAAGACGACGGACGCAATAAGGCGACGGACGCAAAAAGGCGACGGACGAAAAAGGCGACGGATGCAAAAAGATGACGGACGCAGAAAGATGACGGACGCAGAAAGACGACGGACGCAGAAAGACGACGGACGCAGAAAGACGATGGACGTAGAAAGACGACGGACGCAGAAGGAAGACGGACGCAGAAAGACGACGGACGCAGAGAGACAACGGACGCAGAAAGACGACGGATGCAAAAAGACGACAAATGCAAAAAGACGACGAACGCAAAAGGACAAATGCAGAAAGACGACAAGCGCAAAAATAAAAACGCTAAAAGACGACAAACGCAAAAAGATGACGAATGTAAAAAGACGACGAACGCAAAAAGACGACGAACGCAAAAAGACGACGGACGCAAAAAGACGACGGACGCAAAAAGACGACGGACGCAAAAAGACGATGAACGCAAAAAGACAAACGCAAAAAGACAATGAACGCATTAAGACAAACGCATACAGATGACCGCATAAAGACGAACGCATAAAGACGAACGCATAGAGACGAACGCATAGAGACGAATGCAAAAAGGCGACGAACGCAAACAGACAAAAGCAAAAAGACAACGAACGCAAAAAGGCGACGGACGCTAAAAGACAACGACGCAAAAAGGAGACGGACGCAAAAAGGAGATGGACGCAGAAAGGCGACGGACGCAAAAAGACAACAAATGCAAAAAGACAAACGCTAAAAGATGACAAACGCAAAAAGACGACGCACGCAAAAAGACGACGACGCAAAAAGACGACGGACGCAAAAAGGCGACGGACGCAAAAAGAAGACGGACGCAAAAATACGATGAATGCAAAAACACGACAAACGCAAAAAGACGACGAACGCAAAAAGACGACGAATGCAAAAAGACAAACGCAAAAAGACGATGAACGCATAAAGACGAACGCATAAAGATGAGCGCAAAAAGATGACAAATGCAAACAGACAAATGCAAAAAGACAACGAACGCAAAATGGCGACAGACGCAAAATGGCGACAGACGCAAAAAGACGACGGACGCAAAAAGGCGACGGACGCAAAAAGGCGACGGACGAAAAAGGCGACGGATGCAAAAAGATGACGGACGCAGAAAGATGACGGACGCAGAAAGACGACGGACGCAGAAAGACGACGGACGCAGAGAGACGACGGACGCAGAAAGACGACGGATGCAAAAAGACGACAAATGCAAAAAGACGACAAACGCAAAAGGACAAATGCAGAAAGACGACAAGCGCAAAAATACAAACGCTAAAAGACGACAAACGCAAAAAGATGACGAATGTAAAAAGACGACGAACGCAAAAAGACGACGAACGCAAAAAGACGACAGACGCAAAAAGACGACGAATGCAAAAAGACAAACGCATACAGATGAAAGCATTCAGACGAATGCATAAAGACGAACGCATACAGACGAACGCATAAATACAAACGGATAAAGACCAACTCATAAAGACGAATGCAAAATGCCGACGAACGCAAACAGACAAAAGCAAAAAGATGACGGACGCAAAAAGGCGACGGGCGCAGTAAGGCGACGGACGCAAAAAGACAACGAACGCAAAAAGACGACGAACGCATAAAGACAACGAACACAAAAAGACAAACGCAAAAACACGACGAACGCATAAAGACGAACGCAAAAAGGTGACGAACGCAAACAGACAAACGCAAAAAGACAACGAATGCAAAATGGCGACAGACGCAAATTGGCAAAAGACGCAAAAAGACGACAAACGCAAAAAGACGACGGACATAAAAAGGCGACGGACGCAAAAAGACGACGGACGGAAAAAGACGACGGACGCAAAAAGGTGACGGACGCAAAAAGGCGACGGACGCAAAAAGACGACGGACTCAAAAAGACGACGGACGCAAAAAGGCGACGGACTCAAAAAGACGACGGACGCAAAAAGACGACGGATGCAGAAAGACGACGGACGCAGAAAGACGACAGATGCAGAAAGACGACGGACGCAGAAAGGCGACGGACGCAAAAAGACGACGGACACAGAAAGATGACGGAGGCAAAAAGGCGATGGACGCAGAAAGACGACAGATGCAGAAAGACGATGGACGCAGAAAGGCGATGGACGCAAAGAGGCGACGGACGCAAAAAGATGACGGACGCAAAAAGACGACGAACGCAAAAAGACGATGAACGCATAAAGACGACGAACGCAAAAAGACGACGAACGCAAAAAGACAAAAGCTAAAAGACGACAAACGCAGAAAGACGACAAACGACATAAAGACGAACGCATACAGATGAACGCATACAGACGAACGCATAAAGACGAACGCACAGAGACGAATGCAAAAAGGCGACATACGCAAACAGACAAAATGCAAAAAGACAACGGACGCAAAAAGGCGACGGACGCAAAAAGACGACAACACAAAAAGAAGACGGACGCAAAAAGGCGACGGACGCAAAAGGACAAATGCAGAAAGACGACAAGCGCAAAAAGACAAACGCAAAAAGACAACGAACACAAAATGGCGACAGACGCAAAATGGCGAATGACGCAAAAAGACGACAAATGCAAAAAGACGACAGACGCAAAAAGACGACGGACGCAAAAAAACAACTGACGCAAAAAGGTGACGGACGCAAAAAGACGACGACGCAAAAAGGAGACGGACGGAAAAAGGAGATGGACGCAGAAAGGCGACGGACGCAAAAAGACAACAAATGCAAAAAGACAAACGCTAAAAGATGACAAACGCAAAAAGACGACGAACGCAAAAAGACGACGCACGCAAAAAGACGACGTTGCAAAAAGACGACGGATGCAAAAAGACGACGAACGCAAAAAGACGACGCACGCAAAAAGACGACGACGCAAAAAGACGACGGACGCAAAAAGGCGACGGACGCAAAAAGAAGACGGACGCAAAAATACGATGAATGCAAAAACACGACAAACGCAAAAAGACGACGAACGCAAAAAGACGACGAATGCAAAAAGACAAACGCAAAAAGACGATGAACGCATAAAGACGAACGCATAAAGATGAGCGCAAAAAGGTGACAAATGCAAACAGACAAATGCAAAAAGACAACGAAAGCAAAATGGCGACAGACGCAAAATGGCGACAGACGCAAAAAGACGACGGACGCAAAAAGGCGACGGACGCAAAAAGGCGACGGACAAAAAAGGCGACGGATGCAAAAAGATGACGGACGCAGAAAGATGACGGACGCAGAAAGACGACGGACAAAAAAGGCGACGGATGCAAAAAGATGACGGACGCAGAAAGATGACGGACGCAGAAAGACGACGGACGCAGAAAGACGACGGACGCAGAAAGACGATGGACGTAGAAAGACGACGGACGCAGAAGGAAGACGGACGCAGAAAGACGACGGACGCAGAGAGACGACGGACGCAGAAAGACGACGGATGCAAAAAGACGACAAATGCAAAAAGACGACAAATGCAAAAAGACGACAAACGCAAAAGGACAAATGCAGAAAGACGACAAGCGCAAAAATACAAACGCTAAAAGACGACAAACGCAAAAAGATGACGAATGTAAAAAGACGACGAACGCAAAAAGACGACGAACGCAAAAAGACGACAGACGCAAAAAGACGACGAATGCAAAAAGACAAACGCATACAGATGAAAGCATTCAGACGAATGCATAAAGACGAACGCATACAGACAAACGCATAAATACAAACGGATAAAGACCAACTCATAAAGACGAATGCAAAATGCCGACGAACGCAAACAGACAAAAGCAAAAAGATGACGGACGCAAAAAGGCGACGGGCGCAGTAAGGCGACGGACGCAAAAAGACAAAAGCTAAAAGACGACAAACGCAGAAAGACGACAAACGACATAAAGACGAACGCATACAGATGAACGCATACAGATGAACGCATAAAGACGAACGCACAGAGACGAATGCAAAAAGGCGACATACGCAAACAGACAAAATGCAAAAAGACAACGGACGCAAAAAGGCGACGGACGCAAAAAGACGACAACACAAAAAGAAGACGGACGCAAAAAGGCGACGGACGCAAAAAGACGACAAACGCAAAAAGGCGACGGACACAAAAAGGCGACGGACGCAAAAAGACGACGGACGCAAAAAGACGACGGACGCAAAAAGGTGACGGACGCAAAAAGGCGACGGACGCAAAAAGACGACGGACGCAAAAAGGCGACGGATGCAAAAAGACGACACACGCAAAAAGACGACGGACGCAAAAAGGCGACGGACGCAAAAAGGCGACGGACGCAGAAAGGCGACGGACGCAAAAAGGCGACGGACGCAGAAAGGCGACGGACGCAAAAAGGCGACGGACGCAAAAAGGCGACGGACGCAAAAAGGCAACAGACGCAAAAAGACGACGGACGACGAAAGACGACAGACGCAGAAAGACGACGGATGCAGAAAGATGACGGACGCAGAAAGACGACGGACGCAGAAAGACGACGGATGCAAAAAGACGACAAATGCAAAAAGACGACGAACGCAAAAGGACAAATGCAGAAAGACGACAAGCGCAAAAAGACAAACGCAAAAAGACAACGAACACAAAATGGCGACAGACGCAAAATGGCGAATGACGCAAAAAGACGACAAATGCAAAAAGACGACAGACGCAAAAAGACGACGGACGCAAAAAAACAACTGACGCAAAAAGGTGACGGACGCAAAAAGACGACGACGCAAAAAGGAGACGGACGGAAAAAGGAGATAGACGCAGAAAGGCGACGGACGCAAAAAGACAACAAATGCAAAAAGACAAACGCTAAAAGATGACAAACGCAAAAAGACGACGAACGCAAAAAGACGACGCACGCAAAAAGACGACGTTGCAAAAAGACGACGGATGCAAAAAGACGACGAACGCAAAAAGACGACGCACGCAAAAAGACGACGACGCAAAAAGACGACGGACGCAAAAAGGCGACGGACGCAAAAAGAAGACGGACGCAAAAATACGATGAATGCAAAAACACGACAAACGCAAAAAGACGACGAACGCAAAAAGACGACGAATGCAAAAAGACAAACGCAAAAAGACGATGAACGCATAAAGACGAACGCATAAAGATGAGCGCAAAAAGGTGACAAATGCAAACAGACAAATGCAAAAAGACAACGAAAGCAAAATGGCGACAGACGCAAAATGGCGACAGACGCAAAAAGACGACGGACGCAAAAAGGCGACGGACGCAAAAAGGCGACGGACAAAAAAGGCGACGGATGCAAAAAGATGACGGACGCAGAAAGATGACGGACGCAGAAAGACGACGGACGCAGAAAGACGACGGACGCAGAAAGACGATGGACGTAGAAAGACGACGGACGCAGAAGGAAGACGGACGCAGAAAGACGACGGACGCAGAGAGACGACGGACGCAGAAAGACGACGGATGCAAAAAGACGACAAATGCAAAAAGACGACAAACGCAAAAGGACAAATGCAGAAAGACGACAAGCGCAAAAATACAAACGCTAAAAGACGACAAACGCAAAAAGATGACGAATGTAAAAAGACGACGAACGCAAAAAGACGACGAACGCAAAAAGACGACAGACGCAAAAAGACGACGAATGCAAAAAGACAAACGCATACAGATGAAAGCATTCAGACGAATGCATAAAGACGAACGCATACAGACGAACGCATAAATACAAACGGATAAAGACCAACTCATAAAGACGAATGCAAAATGCCGACGAACGCAAACAGACAAAAGCAAAAAGATGACGGACGCAAAAAGGCGACGGGCGCAGTAAGGCGACGGACGCAAAAAGACAACGAACGCAAAAAGACGACGAACGCATAAAGACAACGAACACAAAAAGACAAACGCAAAAACACGACGAACGCATAAAGACGAACGCAAAAAGGTGACGAACGCAAACAGACAAACGCAAAAAGACAACGAATGCAAAATGGCGACAGACGCAAATTGGCAAAAGACGCAAAAAGACGACAAACGCAAAAAGACGACGGACATAAAAAGGCGACGGACGCAAAAAGACGACGGACGGAAAAAGACGACGGACGCAAAAAGGTGACGGACGCAAAAAGGCGACGGACGCAAAAAGACGACGGACGCAAAAAGACGACGGATGCAAAAAGGCGACGGACTCAAAAAGACGACGGACGCAAAAAGACGACGGATGTAGAAAGACGACGGACGCAGAAAGACGACAGATGCAGAAAGACGACGGACGCAGAAAGGCGACGGACGCAAAAAGACGACGGACACAGAAAGATGACGGAGGCAAAAAGGCGATGGACGCAGAAAGACGACAGATGCAGAAAGACGATGGACGCAGAAAGGCGATGGACGCAAAGAGGCGACGGACGCAAAAAGATGACGGACGCAAAAAGACGACGAACGCAAAAAGACGATGAACGCATAAAGACGACGAACGCAAAAAGACGACGAACGCAAAAAGACAAAAGCTAAAAGACGACAAACGCAGAAAGACGACAAACGACATAAAGACGAACGCATACAGATGAACGCATACAGACGAACGCATAAAGACGAACGCACAGAGACGAATGCAAAAAGGCGACATACGCAAACAGACAAAATGCAAAAAGACAACGGACGCAAAAAGGCGACGGACGCAAAAAGACGACAACACAAAAAGAAGACGGACGCAAAAAGGCGACGGACGCAAAAAGACGACAAACGCAAAAAGGCGACGGACACAAAAAGGCGACGGACGCAAAAAGACGACGGACGCAAAAAGACGATGGACGCAAAAAGGTGACGGACGCAAAAAGGCGACGGACGCAAAAAGACGACGGACGCAAAAAGGCGACGGATGCAAAAAGACGACACACGCAAAAAGACGACGGACGCAAAAAGGCGACGGACGCAAAAAGGCGACGGACGCAGAAAGGCGACGGACGCAAAAAGGCGACGGACGCAGAAAGGCGACGGACGCAAAAAGGCGACGGACGCAAAAAGGCGACGGACGCAAAAAGGCAACAGACGCAAAAAGACGACGGACGACGAAAGACGACAGACGCAGAAAGACGACGGATGCAGAAAGATGACAGACGGAGAAAGACGACGGACGCAGAAAGACGACGGATGCAAAAAGACGACAAATGCAAAAAGACGACGAACGCAAAAGGACAAATGCAGAAAGACGACAAGCGCAAAAAGACAAACGCAAAAAGACAACGAACACAAAATGGCGACAGACGCAAAATGGCGAATGACGCAAAAAGACGACAAATGCAAAAAGACGACAGACGCAAAAAGACGACGGACGCAAAAAAACAACTGACGCAAAAAGGTGACGGACGCAAAAAGACGATGGACGCAAAAAGGCGACGGACGCAAAAAGGCGACGGACGCAGAAAGGCGACGGACGCAAAAAGGCGACGGACGCAAAAAGAGGACGGACGCAAAAAGACGACGGACGCAAAAAGACGACGGACGCAAAAAGGCGACGGACGCAAAAAGGCGACGGACGCAAAATGGCGACGGACGCAGAAAGGCGACGGACGCAAAAAGGCGACGGACGCAAAAAGGCGACGGACGCAAAAAGACGGCGGACGCAAAAAGACGACGGACGCAAAAAGGCGACGGACCCAAAAAGACGACGAACGCAGAAAGGCGACGGACGCAAAAAGGCGACGAAAGCAAAAAGTCAAATGCAAAAAGACGACGAACGCTTAATGACGAACGCAAAAAGGTGACGAACGTAAACAGACGAAGGCAAACAGACAAACGCAAAAAGACAACGAACACAAAAAGACGACAGACGAAAAAATACGACGGACGCAAAAAGACACGGATGCAAAAAGGCGACGGACGCAAAAAGGCGACGGACGCAAAAAGGCGACGGACGCAAAAAGACGACGGTTGCAGAAAGACGACGGACGCAGAAAGACAACGGATGCAAAAAGATGACAAACACAAAAAGACCACGAACGCAAAAGGACAAATGCAGAAAGACGACAAGCGCAAAAAGACAAACGCTAAAAGACGACAAACGCAGAAAGACGACGAACGCAAAAAGATGACGGACGCAAAAAGACGACGGACGCAAAAAGACGACGGACGCAAAAAGACGACGAACGCATAAAGACGAACGCATACAGATGAACGCATAAAGATGAACTCATAAAGACGAACGCATAGAGACGAATGCAAAAAGGCGACGAACGCAAACAGACAAAAGCAAAAAGACAACGAACGCAAAAAGACAAACGCAAAAAGACGACGAACGCATAAAGACGAACGCATACAGATGAACGCATACAGACGAACGCATAAAGACGAACGCATAAAGACGAACGCATACAGACGAACGCATAAATACAAACGGATAAAGACCAACTCATAAAGACGAATGCAAAATGGCGACGAACGCAAACAGACAAAAGCAAAAAGACAACGAACGCTAAAAGGCGACGGACACAAAAAGGCGACGGACCCAAAAAGGCGATGGACGCAGAAAGGCGACGGACGCAAAAAGGCGACGGATGCAAAAAGATGACGGACGCAAAAATACGACGAATGCAAAAAGACGACGAACGCAAAAAGACGACGAACGCAAAAAGACGACGAACGCAAAAAGTCAAACGCAAAAAGACGACGAACGCTTAATGACGAACGCAAAAAGGTGACGAACGTAAACAAACGAACGCAAACAGACAAACGCAAAAAGACAACGAACACAAAAAGACGAGAGACGAAAAAATACGACGGACGAAAAAAGACACGGATGCAAAAAGGCGACGGACGCAAAAAGGCGACGGACGCAAAAAGGCGACGGACGCAAAAAGGCGACGGACGCAAAAAGACGACGGACGCAAAAAGACGACGGATGCAGAAAGACGACGGACGCAGAAAGACAACGGATGCAAAAAGATGACAAACACAAAAAGACCACGAACGCAAAAGGACAAATGCAGAAAGACGACAAGCCCAAAAAGACAAACGCTAAAAGACGACAAACGCAGAAAGACGACGAACGCAAAAAGACGACGGACGCAAAAAGACGACGGACGCAAAAAGACGACGGACGCAAAAAGACGAAGAACGCAAAAAGACAAACGCAAAAAGACGACGAACACATAAAGACGAACGCATACAGATGAACGCATAAAGATGAACTCATAAAGACGAACGCATAGAGACGAATGCAAAAAGGCGACGAACGCAAACAGACAAAAGCAAAAAGACAACGAACGCAAAAAGACAAACGCAAAAAGACGACGAACGCATAAAGACGAACGCATACAGATGAACGCATACAGACGAACGCATAAAGACGAACGCATAAAGACGAACGCATACAGACGAACGCATAAATACAAACGGATAAAGACCAACTCATAAAGACGAATGCAAAATGGCGACGAACGCAAACAGACTAAAGCAAAAAGACAACGAACGCTAAAAGGCGACGGACACAAAAAGGCGACGGACCCAAAAAGGCGATGGATGCAGAAAGGCGACAGACGCAAAAAGGCGACGGATGCAAAAAGATGACGGATGCAAAAATACGACGAATGCAAAAAGACGACGAACGCAAAAAGACGACGAACGCAAAAAGACAACGAACGCAAAAAGTCAAACGCAAAAAGACGACGACGCTTAATGACGAACGCAAAAAGGTGACGAACGTAAACAAACGAACGCAAACAGACAAACGCAAAAAGACAACGAACACAAAAAGACGACAGAGGAAAAAATACGACGGACGCAAAAAGACACGGATGCAAAAAGGCGACGGACGCAAAAAGGCGACGGACGCAAAAAGGCGACGGACGCAAAAAGACGACGGACGCAAAAAGACGACGGACGCAAAAAGGCGACGGAATCAAAAAGACGACGGACGCAAAAAGACGACGGATGCAGAAAGACGACGGACGCAGAAAGACGACAGATGCAGAAAGACGACGGACGCAGAAAGGCGATGGACGCAAAGAGGCGACGGACGCAAAAAGATGACGGACGCAAAAAGACGACGAACGCAAAAAGACGATGAACGCATAAAGACGACGAACGCAAAAAGACGACGAACGCAAAAAGACAAAAGCTAAAAGACGACAAACGCAGAAAGACGACAAACGACATAAAGACGAACGCATACAGATGAACGCATACAGACGAACGCATAAAGACGAACGCACAGAGACAAATGCAAAAAGGCGACAAACGCAAACAGACAAAAGCAAAAAGACAACGGACGCAAAAAGGCGACGGACGCAAAAAGCCGACAACACAAAAAGAAGACGGACGCAAAAAGGCGACAGACGCAAAAAGACGACAAACGCAAAAAGGCGACGGACACAAAAAGGTGACGGACGCAAAAAGACGACGGACGCAAAAAGACGATGGACGCAAAAAGGTGACGGACGCAAAAAGGCGACGGACGCAAAAAGACGACGGACGCAAAAAGGCGACGGACGCAAAAAGACGACACACGCAAAAAGACGACGGACGCAAAAAGGCGACGGACGCAAAAAGGCGACGGACGCAAAAAGGCGACGGACGCAAAAAGACGACGGACGCAGAAAGGCGACGGACGCAAAAAGGCGACGGACGCAAAAAGGCAACAGACGCAAAAAGACGACGGACGACGAAAGACGACAGACGCAAAAAGGCGACGGATGCAAAAAGATGACGGACGCAAAAATACGACTAACGCAAAAAGACGACGAACGCAAAAAGACGACGAACGCAAAAAGACGACAAACGCAAAAAGACGACGAACGCAAAAAGTCAAACGCAAAAAGACGACGAACGCTTAATGACGAACGCAAAAAGGTGACGAACGTAAACAAACAAACGCAAACAGACAAACGCAAAAAGACAACGAACACAAAAAGACGACAGATGAAAAAATACGACGGACGCAAAAAGACACGGATGCAAAAAGGCGACGGACGCAAAAAGGCGACGGACGCAAAAAGGCAACGGACGCAAAAAGGCGACGGACGCAAAAAGACGACGGACGCAAAAAGACGACGGATGCAGAAAGACGACGGACGCAGAAAGACAACGGATGCAAAAAGATGACAAACACAAAAAGACCACGAACGCAAAAGGACAAATGCAGAAAGACGACAAGCGCAAAAAGACAAACGCTAAAAGACGACAAACGCAGAAAGACGACGAACGCAAAAAGACGACGGACGTAAAAAGACGACGGACGCAAAAAGACGACGGACGCAAAAAGACGAAGAACGCAAAAAGACAAACGCAAAAAGACGACGAACGCATAAAGACGAACGCATACAGATGAACGCATAAAGATGAACTCATAAAGACGAACGCATAGAGACGAATGCAAAAAGGCGACGAACGCAAACAGACAAAAGCAAAAAGACAACGAACGCAAAAAGACAAACGCAAAAAGACGACGAACGCATAAAGACGAACGCATACAGATGAACGCATACAGACGAACGCATAAAGACGAACGCATAAAGACGAACGCATACAGACGAACGCATAAATACAAACGGATAAAGACCAACTCATAAAGACGAATGCAAAATGGCGACGAACGCAAACAGACAAAAGCAAAAAGACAACGAACGCTAAAAGGCGACGGACACAAAAAGGCGACAGACGCAAAAAGACGACGGACGCAAAAAGACGACGGATGCAGAAAGACGATGGACGCAGAAAGCAAACGGATGCAAAAAGATGACAAACACAAAAAGACCACGAACGCAAAAGGACAATTGCAGAAAGACGACAAGCGCAAAAAGACAAACGCTAAAAGACGACAAACGCAGAAAGACGACGAACGCAAAAAGACGACGGACGCAAAAAGACGACGGACGCAAAAAGACGACGGACGCAAAAAGACGAAGAACGCAAAAAGACAAATGCAAAAAGACGACGAACGCATAAAGACGAACGCATACAGATGAACGCATAAAGATGAACTCATAAAGACGAACGCATAGAGACGAATGCAAAAAGGCGACGAACGCAAACAGACAAAAGCAAAAAGACAACGAACGCAAAAAGACAAACGCAAAAAGACGACGAACGCATAAAGACGAACGCATACAGATGAACGCATACAGACGAACGCATAAAGACGAACGCATAAAGACGAACGCATACAGACGAACACATAAATACAAACGGATAAAGACCAACTCATAAAGACGAATGCAAAATGGCGACGAACGCAAACAGACAAAAGCAAAAAGACAACGAACGCTAAAAAGCGACGGACACAAAAAGGCGACGGACCCAAAAAGGCGATGGACGCAGAAAGGCGACAGACGCAAAAAGGCGACAGATGCAAAAAGATGACGGACGCAAAAATACGACAAATGCAAAAAGACGACGAACGCAAAAAGACGACGAACGCAAAAAGACGACGAACGCAAAAAGTCAAACGCAACAAGACGACGAACGCTTAATGACGAACGCAAAAAGGTGACGAACGTAAACAAACGAACGCAAACAGACAAACGCAAAAAGGCGACGGACGCAAAAAGGCGACGGACGCAAAAAGGCGACGGACGCAAAAAGGCGACGGACGCAAAAAGACGACGGACGCAAAAAGACGCCGGACGCAAAAAGACGCCGGACGCAGAAAGACGACGGACGCAAAAAGACGACGGACGCAAAAAGGCGACGGACGCAAAAAGACGACGGAATCAAAAAGACGACCGATGCAGAAAGACGACGGACGCAGAAAGACAACGGATGGAAAAAGATGACAAACACAAAAAGACCACGAACGCAAAAGGACAAATGCAGAAAGACGACAAGCGCAAAAAGACAAACGCTAAAAGACGACAAACGCAGAAAGACGACGAACGCAAAAAGACGACGGACGCAAAAAGACGACGGACGCAAAAAGACGACGGACGCAAAAAGACGAAGAACGCAAAAAGACAAACGCAAAAAGATGACGAACGCATAAAGACGAACGCATACAGATGAACGCATAAAGATGAACTCATAAAGACGAACGCATAGAGACGAATGCAAAAAGGCGACGAACGCAAACAGACAAAAGCAAAAAGACAACGAACGCAAAAAGACAAACGCAAAAAGACGACGAACGCATAAAGACGAACGCATACAGATGAACGCATACAGACGAACGCATAAAGACGAACGCATAAAGACGAACGCATACAGACGAACGCATAAATACAAACGGATAAAGACCAACTCATAAAGACGAATGCAAAATGGCGACGAACGCAAACAGACAAAAGCAAAAAGACAACGAACGCTAAAAGGCGACGGACACAAAAAGGCGACGGACCCAAAAAGGCGATGGACGCAGAAAGGCGACGGACGCAAAAAGGCGACAGATGCAAAAAGATGACGGACGCAAAAATACGACGAATGCAAAAAGACGACGAACGCAAAAAGACGACGAACGCAAAAAGACGACGAACGCAAAAAGTCAAACGCAACAAGACGACGAACGCTTAATGACGAACGCAAAAAGGTGACGAACGTAAACAAACGAACGCAAACAGACAAACGCAAAAAGACAACGAACACAAAAAGACGACAGACGAAAAATACGACGGATGCAAAAAGGCGACGGACGCAAAAAGGCGACGGACGCAAAAAGGCGACGGACGCAAAAAGGCGACGGACGCAAAAAGACGACGGACGCAAAAAGACGTCGGACGCAAAAAGACGACGGATGCAGAAAGACGACGGACGCAGAAAGACAACGGATGCAAAAAGATGACAAACACAAAAAGACCACGAACGCAAAAGGACAAATGCAGAAAGACGACAAGCGCAAAAAGACAAACGCTAAAAGACGACAAACGCAGAAAGACGACAAACGCAAAAAGATGACGGACGCAAAAAGACGACGGACGCAAAAAGACGACGGACGCAAAAAGACGACGAACGCAAAAAGACAAACGCAAAAAGACGACGAACGCATAAAGACGAACGCATACAGATGAACACATAAAGATGAACTCATAAAGACGAACGCATAGAGACGAATGCAAAAAGGCGACGAACGCAAACAGACAAAAGCAAAAAGACAAAGAACGCAAAAAGACAAACGCAAAAAGACGACGAACGCATAAAGACGAACGCATACAGATGAACGCATACTGACGAATGCATAAAGACGAACGCATAAAGACGAACGCATACAGACGAACGAATAAATACAAACGGATAAAGACCAACTCATAAAGACGAATGCAAAATGGCGACGAACGCAAACAGACAAAAGCAAAAAGACAACGAACGCTAAAAGGCGACGGACGCAAAAAGACAATGACGCAAAAAGACGACGGACGCAAAAAGGTGACGGACGCAGAAAGGCGACGGATGCAAAAAGACGACGAACGCAAAAAGACGACGAACGCATAAAGACGACGAATGCAAAAAGACAAACGCAAAAAGACGACGAACGCATAAAGACGACGAACGCATAAAGACGAACGCATAAAGACGAACGCAAAAAGGTGACGAACGCAAACAGACAAACGCAAAAAGACAACAAACGCAAAATGGCGACAGACGCAAAATGGCGAAAGACGCAAAAAGACGACAAACGCAAAAAGACGACGGACACAAAAAGGCGACGGACACAAAAAGGCGACGAACGCAAAAAGACGACGGACGGAAAAAGACGACGGACGCAAAAAGGTGACGGACGCAAAAAGGCGACGGACGCAAAAAGACGACGGACGCAAAAAGGCGACGGATGCAGAAAGGCGACGGACGCAGAAAGGCGATGGACGCAAAAAGGCGATGGACGCAAAAAGACGACGGACGCAGAAAGACGACGGACGCAGAAAGACGACGGACGCAGAAAGACGATGGACGCAGAAAGACGACGGACGCAGAAAGACGATGGACGCAGAAAGACGACGGATGCAAAAAGACGACAAATGCAAAAAGACGACGAACGCAAAAGGACAAATGCAGAAAGATGACAAGCGCAAAAAGACAAACGCAAAAAGACAACGAACGCAAAATGGCGACAGACGAAAAATGGCGAAAGACGCAAAAAGACGACAAACGCAAAAAGACGACGGACACAAAAAGGCGACGGACGCAAAAAGACGACGGACGCAAAAAAACAACTGACGCAAAAAGGTGACGGACGCAAAAAGGTGACGGACGCAAAAAGGCGACGGACGCAAACAGACGGCACACGCAAAAAGACGACGGACGCAAAAAGGCGACGGACGCAAAAAGGCGACGGACGCAAAATGGCGACGGACGCAGAAAGGCGACGGACGCAAAAAGGCGACGGATGCAAAAAGGCGACGGACGCAAAAAGGCGACGGACGCAAAAAGGCGACGGACGCAAAAAGGCGATGGACACAAAAAGGCGGCGGACGCAAAAAGACGACGGATGCAGAAAGACGACGGACGCAGAAAGACGACAGATGCAGAAAGACGACGGACGCAGAAAGACGACGGATGCAAAAAGATGACAAACACAAAAAGACCACGAACGCAAAAGGACAAATGCAGAAAGACGATAAGCGCAAAAAGACAAACGCTAAAAGACGACAAACGCAGAAAGACAACGAACGCAAAAAGACAAACGCAAAAAGACGACGAACGCATAAAGACGAACGCATACAGATGAACGCATAAATACGAACGCATAAAGACAAACGCATAGAGACGAATGCAAAAAGGCGACGAACGCAAACAGACAAAAGCAAAAAGACATGGAACGCAAAAAGGCGACGGACGCAAAAAGACGATGACGCAAAAAGAAGACGGACGCAAAAAGGAGATGGACGCAGAAAGGCGATGGACGCAAAAAGATGACAAACGCAAAAAGACGAACGGGAAAAGACGACAAACGCAAAAAGACGACGAACGCAAAAAGACGACGAACGCAAAAAGACGACGCACGCAAAAAGACGACGACGCAAAAAGACGATGGACACAAAAAGATGACGGACGCAAAAATACGACGAATGCAAAAGACGACGGACGCAAAAAGACGACGAACGCAAAAAGACGACGCACGCAAAAAGACGACGACGCAAAAAGACAACGGACGCAAAAAGATGACGGACGCAAAAATACGACGAATGCAAAAAGACGACGAACGCAAAAAGACAACGAACGCAAAAAGACGACAAACGCAAAAAGACGACGAAAGCAAAAAGTCAAACGCAAAAAGACGACGAACGCTTAATGATTAACGCAAAAAGGTGACGAACGCAAACAGACGATCGCAAACAGACAAACGCAAAAAGACAACAAACACAAAAAGACGACAGACGAAAAAAGACGACGGACGCAAAAAGACACGGATGCAAAAAGGCGACGGACGCAAAAAGGCGACGGACGCAAAAAGGCGACGAACGCAAAAAGACGACGGACGCAAAAAGACGACGGATGCAGAAAGACGACGGACGCAGAAAGACGACAGATGCAGAAAGACGACGGACGCAGAAAGATGACGGATGCAAAAAGATGACAAACACAAAAAGACGACGAACGCAAAAGGACAAATGCAGAAAGACGACGCACGCAAAAAGACGACGACGCAAAAAGACAACGGACGCAAAAAGATGACGGACGCAAAAATACGACGAATGCAAAAAGACGACGAACGCAAAAAGACGACGAACGCAAAAAGACGACGATCGCAAAAAGACGACGAAAGCAAAAAGTCAAACGCAAAAAGACGACGAACGCTTAATGATTAACGCAAAAAGGTGACGAACGCAAACAGACGATCGCAAACAGACAAACGCAAAAAGACAACAAACACAAAAAGACGACAGACGAAAAAAGACGACGGACGCAAAAAGACACGGATGCAAAAAGGCGACGGACGCAAAAAGGCGACGGACGCAAAAAGGCGACGAACGCAAAAAGACGACGGACGCAAAAAGACGACAGATGCAGAAAGACGACGGACGCAGAAAGACGACAGATGCAGAAAGACGACGGACGCAGAAAGATGACGGATGCAAAAAGATGACAAACACAAAAAGACGACGAACGCAAAAGGACAAATGCAGAAAGACGACAAGCGCAAAAAGACAAACGCTAAAAGACGACAAACGCAGAAAGACGACGAACGCAAAAAGACGACGGATGCAAAAAGACGACGGACGCAAAAAGATGACGAATGCTTAATGATGAACGCAAAAAGGTGACGAACGCAAACAGACGAACGCAAACAGACAGACGCAAATAGGCGACGGACGCAAAAATACGATGACGCACAAAGAAGACGGGCGCAAAAAGGCGACGGACGCAAAATGGCGACGGACGCAAAATGGCGACGGACGCAGAAAGGCGACGGACGCAAAAAGGCGACGGACGCAAAAATGCGACGGACGCAAAAAGACGACGGACGCAAAAAGGCGGCGGACGCAAAAAGACAACGGATGCAGAAAGACGACGGACGCAGAAAGACGACAGATGCAGAAAGACGACGGACGCAGAAAGACGACGGATGCAAAAAGATGACAAACACAAAAAGACGACGAACGCAAAAGGACAAATGCAGAAAGACGACAAGCGCAAAAAGACAAACGCTAAAAGACGACAAATGCAGAAAGACGCCGAACGCAAAAAGACGACGGACGCAAAAAGACGATGGACGCAAAAAGACAACGAACGCAAAAAGACAAACGCAAAAAGACGACGAACGCATAAAGACGAACGCATACAGATGAACGCATAAAGACGAACGCATAAAGACAAACGCATAGAGACGAATGCAAAAAGGCGACGAACGCAAACAGACAAAAGCAAAAAGACAACGAACGCAAAAAGGCGACGGACGCAAAAAGACGACGGACGCAAAAAGACGACGACGCAAAAAGAAGATGGACGCAAAAAGGAGATGGACGCAGAAAGGCGACGGATGCAAAAAGACGACAAACGCAAAAAGACGAACGCTAAAAGACGACAAACGCAAAAAGACGACGAACGCAAAAAGACGACGAACGCAAAAAGACGACGCACGCAAAAAGAGGACGACGCAAAAAGACGACGGACGCAAAAAGATGACGGACGCAAAAATACGACGAATGCAAAAGACGACGAACGCAAAAAGACGACGAACGCAAAAAGATGACGAACGCAAAAAGACGACAAACGCAAAAAGTCAAACGCAAAAAGACGACGGACGCAAAAAGACGACGAACGCAAAAAGACGGCGCACGCAAAAAGACGACGACGCAAAAAGACGACGGACGCAAAAAGATGACGGACGCAAAAATACGACGAATGCAAAAAGACGACGAACGCAAAAAGACGACGAACGCAAAAAGACGACGAACGCAAAAAGACGACGCACGCAAAAAGACGACAGACGCAAAAAGACGATGAACACAAAAAGACAAACGCAAAAAGATGACGAACGCATACAGACGAACGCATGAAGACGAACGCATACAGACGAACGCATACAGACGAACGCATAAATACAAACAGATAAAGACCAACTCATAAAGACGAATGCAAAATGGCGACGAACGCAAACAGACAAAAGCAAAAAGACGACGGACGCAAAAAGGCGACGGACGCAGAAAGGCGACGGACGCAAAAAGACGACGAATGCAAAAAGACGACGAACGCATAAAGACGACGGACGCACAAAGGCGACGGACGCAAAAAGACGACGAATGCAAAAAGACGACGAACGCATAAAGACGACGAACGCAAAAAGACAAACGCAAAAAGATGACGAACGCATACAGACGAACGCATAAAGACGAACGCATACAGACGAACGCATACAGACGAACGCATATAGACGAACGCATAAATACAAACGGATAAAGACCAACTCATAAAGACGAATGCAAAATGGCGACGAACGCAAACAGACAAAAGCAAAAAGACGACGGACGCAAAAAGGCGACGGACGCAGAAAGGCGACGGACGCAAAAAGACGACGAATGCAAAAAGACGACGAACGCATAAAGACGACGAACACAAAAAGACAAACGCAAAAACACGACGAACGCATAAAGACGAACGCATAAAGACGAACGCGAAAAGGTGACGAACGCAAACAGACAAACGCAAAAAGACAACGAACGCAAAATGGCGACAGACGCAAATTGGCAAAAGACGCAAAAAGACGACAAATGCAAAAAGGCGACGGACACAAAAAGGCGACGGACGCAAAAAGACGACGGACGGATAAAGGCGACGGACGCAAAAAGGTGACGGACGCAAAAAGGCGACGGACGCAAAAAGACGACGGACGCAAAAAGGCGTCGGACGCAAAAAGACGACACACGCAAAAAGACGACGGGCGCAAAAAGGCGACGGACGCAAAAAGGCGACAGACGCAGAAAGACGACGGACGCAAAAAGGCGACGGACGCAAAAAGGCAACAGACGCAAAAAGACGACGGACGCAAAAAGGCGACGGACGCAAAAAGACGACGGACGCAAAAAGATGACGGACGCAGAAAGACGACGGACGCAGAAAGACAACAGATGCAGAAAGACGATGGACGCAGAAAGACGATGGACGCAGAAAGACGACGGACGCAGAAAGACGACGGATGCAAAAAGATGACAAACGCAAAAAGACGACGAACGCAAAAGGACAAATGCAGAAAGACGACAAGCGCAAAAAGACAAACGCTAAAAGACGACAAACGCAGAAAGATGACAAACGCAAAAAGACGACGGACGCAAAAAGACGACGGATGCAAAAAGACGACGGACACAAAAAGACGATGGACGCAAAAAGATGACGGACGCAAAAAGACGACGGACGCAAAAAGACAAATGCAAAAAGACAACGAACGCATAAAGACGAATGCATACAGATGAACGCATAAAGACGAACGCATAAAGACAAACGCACAGAGACGAATGCAAAAAGGCGACGAACGCAAACAGACAAAAGCAAAAAGTCAACGGACGCAAAAAGGCGACGGACACAAAAAGACGACGACGCAAAACGAAGACGGACGCAAAAAGACGACGGACGCAGAAAGGCGAAGGACGCAAAAAGACGACGGACACAGAAAGACGATGGAGGCAAAAAGGCGATGGACGCAAAAAGGCGACGGACGCAAAATGGCGACGGACGCAGAGAGGCGACGGACGGAAAAAGGCGACGGACGCAAAAAGATGACGGACGCAAAAAGACGACGGACGCAAAAAGACGATGAACGCAAAAAGACAACGAACGCAAAAAGACGACGAACGCAAAAAGACGACGCACGCAAAAAGACGACAGACGCAAAAAGACGACGAACGCAAAAAGACAAACGCAAAAAGATGACGAACGCATACAGACGAACGCATAAAGACGAAAGCATACAGACGAACGCATACAGACGAACGCATACAGACGAACGCATAAATACAAACGGATAAAGACCAACTCATAAAGACGAATGCAAAATGGCGACGAACGCAAACAGACAAAAGCAAAAAGACGACGGACGCAAAAAGGCGACGGACGCAGAAAGGCGACGGACGCAAAAAGACGACGAATGCAAAAAGACGACGAACGCATAAAGACGACGAACGCAAAAAGACAAACGCAAAAACACGACGAACGCATAAAGATGAACGCATAAAGACGAACGCAAAAAGGTGACGAACGCAAACAGACAAACGCAAAAAGACAACGAACGCAAAATGGCGACAGACGCAAATTGGCAAAAGACGCAAAAAGACGACAAACGCAAAAAGGCGACGGACACAAAAAGGCGACGCATAAATACAAACGGATAAAGACCAACTCATAAAGACGAATGCAAAAAGGTGACGAACGCAAACAGACAAAAGCAAAAAGACGACGGACGCAAAAAGGCGACGGACGCAGAAAGGCGATGGACGCAAAAAGACGACGAATGCAAAAAGACGACGAACGCATAAAGACGACGAACGCAAAAAGACAAACGCAAAAACACGACGAACGCATAAAGATGAACGCATAAAGACGATCGCAAAAAGGTGACGAACGCAAACAGACAAACGCAAAAAGACAACGAACGCAAAATGGCGACAGACGCAAATTGGCAAAAGACGCAAAAAGACGACAAACGCAAAAAGGCGACGGACACAAAAAGGCGACGCATAAATACAAACGGATAAAGACCAACTCATAAAGACGAATGCAAAATGGCGACGAACGCAAACAGACAAAAGCAAAAAGACGACGGACGCAAAAAGACGACGGACGCAAAAAGACGACGGACGCAAAAAGGCGTCGGACGCAAAAAGACGACACACGCAAAAAGACGACGGACGCAAAAAGGCGACGGACGCAAAAAGGCGACGGACGCAAAAAGGCGACAGACGCAGAAAGGCGACGGACGCAAAAAGGCGACGGACACAAAAAGGCAACAGACGCAAAAAGACGACGGACGCAAAAAGGCGACGGACGCAAAAAGACGACGGACGCAAAAAGATGACGGACGCAGAAAGACGACGGACGCAGAAAGACAACAGATGCAGAAAAACGATGGACGCAGAAAGACGATGGACACAGAAAGACGACGGACGCAGAAAGACGACGGATGCAAAAAGATGACAAACGCAAAAAGACGACGAACGCAAAAGGACAAATGCAGAAAGACGACAAGCGCAAAAAGACAAACGCTAAAAGACGACAAACGCAGAAAGATGACAAACGCAAAAAGACGACGGACGCAAAAAGACGACGGACGCAAAAAGACGACGGACACAAAAAGACGACGGACGCAAAAAGATGACAGACGCAAAAAGACGACGGATGCAAAAAGACAAATGCAAAAAGACAACGAACGCATAAAGACGAATGCATACAGATGAACGCATAAAGACGAACGCATAAAGACAAACGCACAGAGACGAATGCAAAAAGGCGACGAACGCAAACAGACAAAAGCAAAAAGACAACGGACGCAAAAAGGCGACGGACACAAAAAGACGACGACGCAAAAAGAAGACGGACGCAAAAAGGCGACGGACGCAGAAAGGCGACGGACGCAAAAAGACGACGGACGCAGAAAGACGACGGAGGCAAAAAGGCGATGGACGCAAAAAGGCGACGGACGCAAAAAGGCGATGGACGCAAAAAGACGACGGACGCAAAAAGGCGTCGGACGCAAAAAGACGACGGACGCAAAAAGGCGACGGACGCAAAAAGGCGACAGACGCAGAAAGGCGACGGACGCAAAAAAGCGACGGACGCAAAAAGGCAACAGACGCAAAAAGGCGACGGACGCAAAAAGGCGACGGACGCAAAAAGACGACGGACGCAAAAAGATGACGGACGCAGAAAGACGACGGACGCAGAAAGACGACAGACGCAGAAAGACGACGGACGCAGAAAGACGATGGACGCAGAAAGACGACGGACGCAGAAAGACGACGGATGCAAAAAGATGACAAACGCAAAAAGACGACGAACGCAAAAGGACAAATGCAGAAAGACGACAAGCGCAAAAAGACAAACGCTAAAAGACGACAAACGCAGAAAGATGACAAACGCAAAAAGACGACGGACGCAAAAAGACGACGGACGCAAAAAGACGATGGACACAAAAAGACGATGGACGCAAAAAGATGACGGATGCAAAAAGACGACGGACGCAAAAAGACAAATGCAAAAAGACAACGAACGCATAAAGACGAATGCATACAGATGAACGCATAAAGACGAACGCATAAAGACAAACGCACAGAGACGAATGCAAAAAGGCGACGAACGCAAACAGACAAAAGCAAAAAGACAACGGACGCAAAAAGGCGACGGACACAAAAAGACGACGACGCAAAAAGAAGACGGACGCAAAAAGGCGACGGACGCAGAAAGGCGACGGACGCAAAAAGACGACGGACACAGAAAGACGACGGAGGCAAAAAGGCGATGGATGCAAAAAGGCGACGGACGCAAAAAGGCGATGGACGCAAAAAGGCGACGGACGCAAAAAGACGACGAACGCAAAAGAACAAATGCAGAAAGACGACAAGCGCAAAAAGACAAACGCTAAAAGACGACAAACGCAGAAAGTCGACAAACGCAAAAAGACGACGGACGCAGAAAGACGACGGACGCAGAAAGACGACGGATGCATAAAGACGACAAATGCAAAAAGACGACAAACGCAAAAGGACAAATGCAGAAAGACGACAAGCGCAAAAATACAAACGCTAAAAGACGACAAACGCAAAAAGACGACGAACGCAAAAAGACGACGAACGCAAAAAGACGACGAACGCAAAAAGACGACAGACGCAAAAAGACGACGAACGCAAAAAGACAAACGCAAAAAGATGACGAACGCATAAAGACGAACGCATACAGATGAACGCGACAGACGCAAATTGGCAAAAGACGCAAAATGACGACAAACGCAAAAAGACGACGGACACAAAAAGGCGACGGACGCAAAAAGACGACGGACGGAAAAAGACGACGGACGCAAAAAGGAGACGGACGCAGAAAGATGACGGACGCAAAAAGGCGTCGGACGCAAAAAGACGACGGACGGAAAAAGGCGACGGACGCAAAAAGGCGACGGACGCAGAAAGGCGACGGACGCAGAAAGGCGACGGACGCAAAAAGGCAACGGATGGAAAAAGGCGACGGACGCAAAAAGGCGACGGACGCAAAAAGACGACGGACGCAAAAAGACGACGGACGCAGAAAGACGACAGATGCAGAAAGACGACAAACGCAAAAGGACAAATGCAGAAAGACGACAAGCGCAAAAATACAAACGCTAAAAGACGACAAACGCAAAAAGACGACGAACGCAAAAAGACGACGAACGCAAAAAGACGACGAACGCAAAAAGACGACAGACGCAAAAAGACGACGAACGCAAAAAGACAAACGCAAAAAGATGACGAACGCATAAAGACGAACGCATACAGATGAACGCGACAGACGCAAATTGGCAAAAGACGCAAAATGACGACAAACGCAAAAAGACGACGGACACAAAAAGGCGACGGACGCAAAAAGACGACGGACGGAAAAAGACGACGGACGCAAAAAGGAGACGGACGCAGAAAGATGACGGACGCAAAAAGGCGTCGGACGCAAAAAGACGACGGACGGAAAAAGGCGACGGACGCAAAAAGGCGACGGACGCAGAAAGGCGACGGACGCAGAAAGGCGACGGACGCAAAAAGGCAACGGATGGAAAAAGGCGACGGACGCAAAAAGGCGACGGACGCAAAAAGACGACGGACGCAGAAAGACGACAGATGCAGAAAGACGACGGACGCAGAAAGACGACAGATGCAGAAAGACGACGGACGTAGAAAGATGACGGATGCAAAAAGATGACAAACACAAAAAGACGACGAACGCAAAAGGACAAATGCAGAAAGACGACAAGCGCAAAAAGACAAACGCTAAAAGACGACAAACGCAGAAAGACGACGAACGCAAAAAGACGACGGATGCAAAAAGACGACGGACGCAAAAAGATGACGAACGGTTAATGATGAACGCAAAAAGGTGACAAATGCAAACAGACAAATGTAAAAAGACAACGAACGCAAAATGGCGACAGACGCAAAATGGCGACAGACGCAAAAAGACGACAGACGCAAAAAGGCCACGGACGCAAAAAGGCCACGGAAGCAAAAAGGCGAACGCTTAAAGACGATGAACGCAAAAAGATAAACGCAAAAACACGACGAACGCATAAAGACGAACACATAAAGACGAACGCAAAAAGGTGACGAACGCAAACAGACAAACGCAAAAAGACAACGAACGCAAAATGGCGACAGACGCAAATTGGCAAAAGACGCAAAAAGACGACAAACGCAAAAAGACGACGGACACAAAAAGGCGACGGGCGCAAAAAGACGACGGACGGAAAAAGACGACGGACGCAAAAAGGTGACGGACGCACAAAGGCGACGGACGCAAAAAGACGACGGACGCAAAAAGGCGACGGACGCAAAAAGACGACACGCAAAAAGACGACAGACGCAAAAAGGCGACGGACGCAAAAAGGCGACAGACGCAGAAAGGCAATGGATGCAAAAAGGCGACGGGCGCAAAAAGGCAACAGACGCAAAAAGGCGACGGATGCAAAAAGGCGACAGACGCAAAAAGACAACGGACGCAAAAAGATGACGGATGCAGAAAGACGACGGACGCAGAAAGACGACGGACGCAAAAAGGCGTCGGACGCAAAAAGACGACGGACGCAAAAAGGCGACGGACGCAAAAAGGCGACAGATGCAGAAAGGCGACGGACGCAAAAAGGCGACGGACGCAAAAAGGCAACAGACGCAAAAAGGCGACGGACGCAAAAAGGCGACGGACGCAAAAAGACGACGGACGCAAAAAGATGACGGACGCAGAAAGACGACGGACGCAGAAAGACGACAGATGCAGAAAGACGATGGACTCAGAAAGACGATGGACGCAGAAAGACGACGGACGCAGAAAGACGACGGATGCAAAAAGATGACAAACGCAAAAAGACGACGAACGCAAAAGGACAAATGCAGAAAGACGACAAGCGCAAAAAGACAAACGCTAAAAGACGACAAACGCAGAAAGATGACAAACGCAAAAAGACGACGGACGCAAAAAGACGATGGACACAAAAAGACGACGGACACAAAAAGACGACGGACGCAAAAAGATGACGGACGCAAAAAGACGACGGACGCAAAAAGACAAATGCAAAAAGACAACGAACGCATAAAGACGAATGCATACAGATGAACGCATAAAGACGAACGCATAAAGACAAACGCACAGAGACGAATGCAAAAAGGCGACGAACGCAAACAGACAAAAGCAAAAAGAGAACGGACGCAAAAAGGCGACGGACACAAAAAGACGACAACGCAAAAAGAAGACGGACGCAAAAAGGCGACGGACGCAGAAAGGCGACGGACGCAAAAAGACGACGGACACAGAAAGACGACGGAGGCAAAAAGGCGATGGACGCAAAAAGGCGACGGACGCAAAAAGGCGATGGACGCAAAAAGACGACGGACGCAAAAAGGCGTCGGACGCAAAAAGACGACGGACGCAAAAAGGCGACGGACGCAAAAAGGCGACAGACGCAGAAAGGCGACGGACGCAAAAAAGCGACGGACGCAAAAAGGCAACAGACGCAAAAAGGCGACGGACGCAAAAAGGCGACGGACGCAAAAAGACGACGGACGCAAAAAGATGACGGACGCAGAAAGACGACGGACGCAGAAAGACGACAGATGCAGAAAGACGATGGACGCAGAAAGACGATGGACGCAGAAAGACGACGGACGCAGAAAGACGACGGATGCAAAAAGATGACAAACGCAAAAAGACGACGAACGCAAAAGGACAAATGCAGAAAGACGACAAGCGCAAAAAGACAAACGCTGAAAGACGACAAACGCAGAAAGATGACAAACGCAAAAAGACGACGGACGCAAAAAGACGACGGACGCAAAAAGACGACGGACACAAAAAGACGATGGACGCAAAAAGATGACGGACGCAAAAAGACGACGGACGCAAAAAGACAAATGCAAAAAGACAATGAACGCATAAAGACGAATGCATACAGATGAACGCATAAAGACGAACGCATAAAGACAAACGCACAGAGACGAATGCAAAAAGGCGACGAACGCAAACAGACAAAAGCAAAAAGACAACGGACGCAAAAAGGCGACGGACACAAAAAGACGACGACGCAAAAAGAAGACGGACGCAAAAAGGCGACGGACGCAGAAAGGCGACGGACTCAAAAAGACGACGGACACAGAAAGACGACGGAGGCAAAAAGGCGATGGATGCAAAAAGGCGACAAACGCAAAAAGGCGACGGACGCAAACAGGCGACGGACGCAAAAAGATGACGGACGCAAAAAGACGACGAACGCAAAAAGACGATGAACGCAAAAAGACGACGAACGCAAAAAGACGACGAACGCAAAAAGACGACGCACGCAAAAAGACGACGAGGCACAAAGACGACGGACGCAAAAAGACGACGAACACAAAAAGACGACCCACGCAAAAAGACGACGACGCAAAAAGACGACGGACGCAAAAAGATGATGGAGGCAAAAAGGCGACGGACGCAAAAAGGCGACGGACCCAAAAAGGCGACGGACGCAGAAAGGCGACGGACGCAAAAAGTCGATGGATGCAAAAAGATGACGGACGTAAAAATACGACGAATGCAAAAAGACGACGAACACAAAAAGACGACGAACGCAAAAAGACGACGAACGCAAAAAGTCAAACGCAAAAAGACGATGAAAGCTTAATGACGAACGCAAAAAGGTGACGAACGCAAACAGACGAACGCAAACAGACAAACGCAAAAAGACAACGAACACAAAAAGACGACAGACGAAAAAATGCGACGGACGCAAAAAGACACGGATGCAAAAAGGCGACAGACGCAAAAAGGCGACTGACGCAAAAATGCGACAGACGCAAAAAGGCGACGGACGCAAAAAGACGACGGACGCAAAAGGACAAATGCAGAAAGACGACAAGCGCAAAAAGACAAACGCTAAAAGACGACAAACGCAGAAAGATGACAAACGCAAAAAGACGACGACGCAAAAAGACGACGGATGCAAAAAGACGACGGACACAAAAAGACGACGGACGCAAAAAGATGACGGACGCAAAAAGACGACGGACGCAAAAAGACAAATGCAAAAAGACAACGAACGCATAAAGACGAATGCATACAGATGAACGCATAAAGACGAACGCATAAAGACAAACGCACAGAGACGAATGCAAAAAGGCGACGAACGCAAACAGACAAAAGCAAAAAGACAACGGACGCAAAAAGGCGACGGACACAAAAAGATGACGAACGCTTAATGATGAACGCAAAAAGGTGACAAATGCAAACAGACAAATGTAAAAAGACAACGAACGCAAAATGGCGACAGACGCAAAATGGCGACAGACGCAAAAAGACGACAGACGCAAAAAGGCCACGGACGCAAAAAGGCCACGGAAGCAAAAAGGCGAACGCATAAAGACGATGAACGCAAAAAGATAAACGCAAAAACACGACGAACGCATAAAGACGAACACATAAAGACGAACGCAAAAAGGTGACGAACGCAAACAGACAAACGCAAAAAGACAACGAACGCAAAATGGCGACAGACGCAAATTGGCAAAAGACGCAAAAAGACGACAAACGCAAAAAGACGACGGACACAAAAAGGCGACGGACGCAAAAAGACGACGGACGGAAAAAGACGACGGACGCAAAAAGGTGACGGACGCAAAAAGGCGACGGACGCAAAAAGACGACGGACGCAAAAAGGCGACGGACGCAAAAAGACGACACGCAAAAAGACGACGGACGCAAAAAGATGATGGAGGCAAAAAGGCGACGGACGCAAAAAGGCGACGGACCCAAAAAGGCGACGGACGCAGAAAGGCGACGGACGCAAAAAGTCGATGGATGCAAAAAGATGACGGACGTAAAAATACGACGAATGCAAAAAGACGACGAACACAAAAAGACGACGAACGCAAAAAGACGACGAACGCAAAAAGTCAAACGCAAAAAGACGATGAAAGCTTAATGACGAACGCAAAAAGGTGACGAACGCAAACAGACGAACGCAAACAGACAAACGCAAAAAGACAACGAACACAAAAAGACGACAGACGAAAAAATACGACGGACGCAAAAAGACACGGATGCAAAAAGGCGACAGACGCAAAAAGGCGACTGACACAAAAATGCGACAGACGCAAAAAGGCGACGGACGCAAAAAGACGACGGACGCAAAAGGACAAATGCAGAAAGACGACAAGCGCAAAAAGACAAACGCTAAAAGACGACAAACGCAGAAAGATGACAAACGCAAAAAGACGACGACGCAAAAAGACGACGGATGCAAAAAGACGACGGACACAAAAAGACGACGGACGCAAAAAGATGACGGACGCAAAAAGACGACGGACGCAAAAAGACAAATGCAAAAAGACAACGAACGCATAAAGACGAATGCATACAGATGAACGCATAAAGACGAACGCATAAAGACAAACGCACAGAGACGAATGCAAAAAGGCGACGAACGCAAACAGACAAAAGCAAAAAGACAACGGACGCAAAAAGGCGACGGACACAAAAAGATGACGAACGCTTAATGATGAACGCAAAAAGGTGACAAATGCAAACAGACAAATGTAAAAAGACAACGAACGCAAAATGGCGACAGACGCAAAATGGCGACAGACGCAAAAAGACGACAGACGCAAAAAGGCCACGGACGCAAAAAGGCCACGGAAGCAAAAAGGCGAACGCATAAAGACGATGAACGCAAAAAGATAAACGCAAAAACACGACGAACGCATAAAGACGAACACATAAAGACGAACGCAAAAAGGTGACGAACGCAAACAGACAAACGCAAAAAGACAACGAACGCAAAATGGCGACAGACGCAAATTGGCAAAAGACGCAAAAAGACGACAAACGCAAAAAGACGACGGACACAAAAAGGCGACGGACGCAAAAAGACGACGGACGGAAAAAGACGACGGACGCAAAAAGGTGACGGACGCAAAAAGGCGACGGACGCAAAAAGACGACGGACGCAAAAAGGCGACGGACGCAAAAAGACGACACGCAAAAAGACGACAGACGCAAAAAGGCGACGAACGCAAAAAGGCGACGGACGCAAACAGGCGACGGACGCAAAAAGATGACGGACGCAAAAAGACGACGAACGCAAAAAGACGATGAACGCAAAAAGACGACGAACGCAAAAAGACGACGAACGCAAAAAGACGACGCACGCAAAAAGACGACGAGGCACAAAGACGACGGACGCAAAAAGACGACGAACACAAAAAGACGACGCACGCAAAAAGACGACGACGCAAAAAGACGACGGACGCAAAAAGATGACGGAGGCAAAAAGGCGACGGACGCAAAAAGGCGACGGACCCAAAAAGGCGACGGACGCAGAAAGGCCACGGACGCAAAAAGTCGATGGATGCAAAAAGATGACGGACGTAAAAATACGACGAATGCAAAAAGACGACGAACGCAAAAAGACGACGAACGCAAAAAGACGACGAACGCAAAAAGTCAAACGCAAAAAGACGATGAACGCTTAATGACGAACGCAAAAAGGTGACGAACGCAAACAGACGAACGCAAACAGACAAACGCAAAAAGACAACGAACACAAAAAGACGACAGACGAAAAAATACGACGGACGCAAAAAGACACGGATGCAAAAAGGCGACAGACGCAAAAAGGCGACTGACGCAAAAATGCGACAGACGCAAAAAGGCGACGGACGCAAAAAGACGACGGACGCAAAAGGACAAATGCAGAAAGACGACAAGCGCAAAAAGACAAACGCTAAAAGACGACAAACGCAGAAAGATGACAAACGCAAAAAGACGACGGACGCAAAAAGACGACGGACGCAAAAAGACAACGGATGCAAAAAGACGACGGACGCAAAAAGACGACGGACGCAAAAAGATGACTGACGCAAAAAGACGACGGACGCAAAAAGACAAATGCAAAAAGACAACGAACGCATAAAGACGAATGCATACAGATGAACGCATAAAGACGAACGCATAAAGACAAACGCACAGAGACGAATGCAAAAAGGCGACGAACGCAAACAGACAAAAGCAAAAAGACAACGGACGCAAAAAGGCGACGGACACAAAAAGATGATGAACGCTTAATGATGAACGCAAAAAGGTGACAAATGCAAACAGAGAAATGTAAAAAGACAACGAACGCAAAATGGCGACAGACGCAAAATGGCGACAGACGCAAAAAGACGACAGACGCAAAAAGGCCACGGACGCAAAAAGGCCACGGAAGCAAAAAGGCGAACGCATAAAGACGATGAACGCAAAAAGATAAACGCAAAAACACGACGAACGCATAAAGACGAACACATAAAGACGAACGCAAAAAGGTGACGAACGCAAACAGACAAACGCAAAAAGACAACGAACGCAAAATGGCGACAGACGCAAATTGGCAAAAGACGCAAAAAGACGACAAACGCAAAAAGACGACGGACACAAAAAGGCGACGGACGCAAAAAGACGATGGACGGAAAAAGACGACGGACGCAAAAAGGTGACGGACGCAAAAAGGCGACGGACGCAAAAAGACGACGGACGCAAAAAGGCGACGGACGCAAAAAGACGACACGCAAAAAGACGACAGACGCAAAAAGGCGACGGACGCAAAAAGGCGACAGACGCAGAAAGGCAATGGATGCAAAAAGGCGACGGGCGCAAAAAGGCAACAGACGCAAAAAGGCGACGGATGCAAAAAGGCGACAGACTCAAAAAGACGACGGACGCAAAAAGATGACGGATGCAGAAAGACGACGGATGCAGAAAGACGACGGACGCAAAAAGGCGTCGGACGCAAAAAGACGACGGACGCAAAAAGACGACGGATGCAGAAAGACGACGGACGCAGAAAGACGACAGATGCAGAAAGACGACGGACGCAGAAAGATGACGGATGCAAAAAGATGACAAACACAAAAAGACGACGGAGGCAAAAAGGCGATGGACGCAAAAAGACGACGGACGCAAAAAGGCGTCGGACGCAAAAAGACGACGGACGCAAAAAGGCGACGGACGCAAAAAGGCGACAGACGCAGAAAGGCGACGGACGCAAAAAAGCGACGGACGCAAATAGGCAACAGACGCAAAAAGGCGACGGTCGCAAAAAGGCGACGGACGCAAAAAGACGACGGACGCAAAAAGATGACGGACGCAGAAAGACGACGGACGCAGAAAGACGACAGATGCAGAAAGACGATGGACGCAGAAAGACGATGGACGCAGAAAGACGACGGACGCAGAAAGACGACGGATGCAAAAAGATGACAAACGCAAAAAGACGACGAACGCAAAAGGACAAATGCAGAAAGACGACAAGCGCAAAAAGACAAACGCTAAAAGACGACAAACGCAGAAAGATGACAAACGCAAAAAGACGACGGACGCAAAAAGACGACGGACGCAAAAAGACGACGGACACAAAAAGACGATGGACGCAAAAAGATGACGGACGCAAAAAGACGACGGACGCAAAAAGACAAATGCAAAAAGACAACGAACGCATAAAGACGAATGCATACAGATGAACGCATAAAGACGAACGCATAAAGACAAACGCACAGAGACGAATGCAAAAAGGCGACGAACGCAAACAGACAAAAGCAAAAAGACAACGGACGCAAAAAGGCGACGGACACAAAAAGACGACGACGCAAAAAGAAGACGGACGCAAAAAGGCGACGGACGCAGAAAGGCGACGGACGCAAAAAGACGACGGACACAGAAAGACGACGGAGGCAAAAAGGCGATGGATGCAAAAAGGCGACGGACGCAAAAAGGCGACGGACGCAAACAGGCGACGGACGCAAAAAGATGACGGACGCAAAAAGACGACGAACGCAAAAAGACGATGAATGCAAAAAGACGACGAACGCAAAAAGACGACGAACGCAAAAAGACGACGCACGCAAAAAGACGACGAGGCACAAAGACGACGGACGCAAAAAGACGACAAACACAAAAAGACGACGCACGCAAAAAGACGACGACGCAAAAAGACGACGGACGCAAAAAGATGACGGAGGCAAAAAGGCGACGGACGCAAAAAGGCGACGGACCCAAAAAGGCGACGGACGCAGAAAGGCCACGGACGCAAAAAGTCGATGGATGCAAAAAGATGACGGACGTAAAAATACGACGAATGCAAAAAGACGACGAACGCAAAAAGACGACGAACGCAAAAAGACGACGAACGCAAAAAGTCAAACGCAAAAAGACGATGAACGCTTAATGACGAACGCAAAAAGGTGACGAACGTAAACAGACGAACGCAAACAGACAAACGCAAAAAGACAACGAACACAAAAAGACGACAGACGAAAAAATACGACGGACGCAAAAAGACACGGATGCAAAAAGGCGACAGACGCAAAAAGGCGACTGACGCAAAAATGCGACAGACGCAAAAAGGCGACGGACGCAAAAAGACGACGGACGCAAAAGGACAAATGCAGAAAGACGACAAGCGCAAAAAGACAAACGCTAAAAGACGACAAACGCAGAAAGATGACAAACACAAAAAGACGACGGACGCAAAAAGACGACGGATGCAAAAAGACGACGGACACAAAAAGACGACGGACGCAAAAAGATGACGGACGCAAAAAGACGACGGACGCAAAAAGACAAATGCAAAAAGACAACGAACGCATAAAGACGAATGCATACAGATGAACGCATAAAGACGAACGCATAAAGACAAACGCACAGAGACGAATGCAAAAAGGCGACGAACGCAAACAGACAAAAGCAAAAAGACAACGGACGCAAAAAGGCGACGGACACAAAAAGACGACGACGCAAAAAGAAGACGGACGCAAAAAGGCGACGGACGCAGAAAGGCGACGGATGCAAAAAGACGACGGACACAGAAAGACGACGGAGGCAAAAAGGCGATGGACGCAAAAAGGCGACGGACGCAAAAAGGCGACGGACGCAAAAAGACGACGGACGCAAAAAGGCGACGGACGCAAAAAGACGACGGACGCAAAAAGATGACGGACGCAGAAAGACGACGGACGCAGAAAGACAACAGATGCAGAAAGACGATGGACGCAGAAAGACGATGGACGCAGAAAGACGACGGACGCAGAAAGACGACGGATGCAAAAAGATGACAAACGCAAAAAGACGACGAACGCAAAAGGACAAATGCAGAAAGACGACAAGCGCAAAAAGACAAACGCTAAAAGACGACAAACGCAGAAAGATGACAAACGCAAAAAGACGACGGACGCAAAAAGACGACGGACGCAAAAAGACGACGGACACAAAAAGACGACGGACGCAAAAAGATGACAGACGCAAAAAGACGACGGACGCAAAAAGACAAATGCAAAAAGACAACGAACGCATAAAGACGAATGCATACAGATGAACGCATAAAGACGAACGCATAAAGACAAACGCACAGAGACGAATGCAAAAAGGCGACGAACGCAAACAGACAAAAGCAAAAAGACAACGGACGCAAAAAGGCGACGGACACAAAAAGACGACGACGCAAAAAGAAGACGGACGCAAAAAGGCGACGGACGCAGAAAGGCGACGGACGCAAAAAGACGACGGACACAGAAAGACGACGGAGGCAAAAAGGCGATGGACGCAAAAAGGCGACGGACGCAAAAAGGCGATGGACGCAAAAAGACGACGGACGCAAAAAGGCGTCGGACGCAAAAAGACGACGGATGCAAAAAGGCGACGGACGCAGAAAGACGACGGATGCAAAAAGATGACAAACGCAAAAAGACGACGAACGCAAAAGGACAAATGCAGAAAGACGACAAGCGCAAAAAGACAAACGCTAAAAGACGACAAACGCAGAAAGATGACAAACGCAAAAAGACGACGGACGCAAAAAGATGACGGACGCAAAAAGACGACGGACACAAAAAGACGACGGACGCAAAAAGATGACAGACGCAAAAAGACGACGGACGCAAAAAGACAAATGCAAAAAGACAACGAACGCATAAAGACAAATGCATACAGCTGAACGCATAAAGACGAACGCATAAAGACAAACGCACAGAGACGAATGCAAAAAGGCGACGAACGCAAACAGACAAAAGCAAAAAGACAACGGACGCAAAAAGGCGACGGACACAAAAAGACGACGACGCAAAAAGAAGACGGACGCAAAAAGGCGACGGACGCAGAAAGGCGACGGACGCAAAAAGACGACGGACACAGAAAGACGACGGAGGCAAAAAGGCGATGGACGCAAAAAGGCGACGGACGCAAAAAGGCGATGGACGCAAAAAGACGACGGACGCAAAAAGGCGTCGGACGCAAAAAGACGACGGATGCAAAAAAGGCGACGGACGCAAAAAGGCGACAGACGCAGAAAGGCGACGGACGCAAAAAAGCGACGGACGCAAAAAGGCAACAGACGCAAAAAGGCGACGGACGCAAAAAGGCGACGGACGCAAAAAGACGACGGACGCAAAAAGATGACGGACGCAGAAAGACGACGGACGCAGAAAGACGACAGATGCAGAAAGACGATGGACGCAGAAAGACAATGGACGCAGAAAAGCGACGGACGCAAAAAGGCAACAGACGCAAAAAGGCGACGGACGCAAAAAGGCGACGGACGCAAAAAGACGACGGACGCAAAAAGATGACGGACGCAGAAAGACGACGGACGCAGAAAGACGACAGATGCAGAAAGACGATGGACGCAGAAAGACAATGGACGCAGAAAGACGACGGACGCAGAAAGACGACGGATGCAAAAAGACGACGGACACAGAAAGACGACGGAGGCAAAAAGGCGATGGACGCAAAAAGGCGACGGACGCAAAAAGGCGACGGACGCAAGAAGACGACGGACGCAAAAAGGCGTCGGACGCAAAAAGACGACGGACGCAAAAAGGCGACGGACGCAAAAAGGCGACGGACGCAGAAAGGCGACGGACGCAGAAAGGCGACGGACGCAAAAAGGCGACGGACGCAAAAAGGCGACAGACGCAAAAAGACGACGGACGCAAAAAGGCGACGGACGCAAAAAGACGACGGACGCAAAAAGATGACGGACGCAGAAAGACGACGGACGCAGAAAGACAACAGATGCAGAAAGACGATGGACACAGAAAGACGATGGACGCAGAAAGACGACGGACGCAGAAAGACGACGGATGCAAAAAGATGACAAACGCAAAAAGACGACGAACGCAAAAGGACAAATGCAGAAAGACGACAAGCGCAAAAAGACAAACGCTAAAAGACGACAAACGCAGAAAGATGACAAACGCAAAAAGACGACGGACGCAAAAAGACGACGGACGTAAAAAGACGACGGACACAAAAAGACGACGGACGCAAAAAGATGACAGACGCAAAAAGACGACGGACGCAAAAAGACAAATGCAAAAAGACAACGAACGCATAAAGACGAATGCATACAGATGAACGCATAAAGACGAACGCATAAAGACAAACGCACAGAGACGAATGCAAAAAGGCGACGAACGCAAACAGACAAAAGCAAAAAGACAACGGACGCAAAAAGGCGACGGACACAAAAAGACGACGACGCAAAAAGAAGACGGACGCAAAAAGGCGACGGACGCAGAAAGGCGACGGACGCAAAAAGACGACGGACACAGAAAGACGACGGAGGCAAAAAGGCGATGGACGCAAAAAGGCGACGGACGCAAAAAGGCGATGGACGCAAAAAGACGACGGACGCAAAAAGGCGTCGGACGCAAAAAGACGACGGATGCAAAAAGGCGACGGACGCAAAAAGGCGACAGACGCAGAAAGGCGACGGACGCAAAAAAGCGACGGACGCAAAAAGGCAACGGACGCAAAAAGGCGACGGACGCAAAAAGGCGACGGACGCAAAAAGACGACGGACGCAAAAAGATGACGGACGCAGAAAGACGACGGACGCAGAAAGACGACAGATGCAGAAAGACGATGGACGCAGAAAGACAATGGACGCAGAAAGACGACGGACGCAGAAAGACGACGGATGCAAAAAGATGACAAACGCAAAAAGACGACGAACGCAAAAGGACAAATGCAGAAAGACGACAAGCGCAAAAAGACGACGGACGCAAAAAGACGACGGACGCAAAAAGACGACGGACACAAAAAGACGATGGACGCAAAAAGATGACGGACGCAAAAAGACGACGGACGCAAAAAGACAAATGCAAAAAGACAACGAACGCATAAAGACGAATGCATACAGATGAACGCATAAAGACGAACGCATAAAGACAAACGCACAGAGACGAATGCAAAAAGGCGACGAACGCAAACAGACAAAAGCAAAAAGACAACGGACGCAAAAAGGCGACGGACACAAAAAGACGACGACGCAAAAAGAAGACGGACGCAAAAAGACGACAGACGCAAAAAGGCGACGGACGCAAAAAGGCGACAGACGCAGAAAGGCAATGGATGCAAAAAGGCGACGGGCGCAAAAAGGCAACAGACGCAAAAAGGCGACGGATGTAAAAAGGCGACAGACGCAAAAAGACGACGGACGCAAAAAGATGACGGATGCAGAAAGACGACGGATGCAGAAAGACGACGGATCCAAAAAGGCGTCGGACGCAAAAAGACGACGGACGCAAAAAGGCGACGGACGCAAAAAGGCGACGGACGCAAAAAGACGACGGACACAAAAAGACGACGGACGCAAAAAGACGACGGACGCAAAAAGACAAATGCAAAAAGACAACGAACGCATAAAGATGAATGCATACAGATGAACGCATAAAGACGAACGCATAAAGACAAACGCACAGAGACGAATGCAAAAAGGCGACGAACGCAAACAGACAAAAGCAAAAAGACAACGGACGCAAAAAGGCGACGGACACAAAAAGACGACGACGCAAAAAGAAGACGGACGCAAAAAGACGACAGACGCAAAAAGGCGACGGACGCAAAAAGGCGACAGACGCAGAAAGGCAATGGATGCAAAAAGGCGACGGGCGCAAAAAGGCAACAGACGCAAAAAGGCGACGGATGCAAAAAGGCGACAGACGCAAAAAGACGACGGACGCAAAAAGATGACGGATGCAGAAAGACGACGGATGCAGAAAGACGACGGATGCAAAAAGGCGTCGGACGCAAAAAGACGACGGACGCAAAAAGGCGACGGACGCAAAAAGCCGACAGATGCAGAAAGGCGACGGACGCAAAAAGGCGACGGACGCAAAAAGGCAACAGACGCAAAAAGGCGACAGACGCAAAAAGGCGACGGACGCAAAAAGGCGACGGACGCAAAAAGACGACGGACGCAAAAAGATGACGGACGCAGAAAGACGACAGACGCAGAAAGACGACAGATGCAGAAAGACGATGGACTCAGAAAGACGATGGACGCAGAAAGACGACGGACGCAGAAAGACGACGGATGCAAAAAGATGACAAACGCAAAAAGACGACGAACGCAAAAGGACAAATGCAGAAAGACGACAAGCGCAAAAAGACAAACGCTAAAAGACGACAAACGCAGAAAGATGACAAACGCAAAAAGACGACGGACGCAAAAAGGCGACGGACGCAAACAGGCGACGGACGCAAAAAGATGACGGACGCAAAAAGACGACGAACGCAAAAAGACGATGAACGCAAAAAGACGACGAACGCAAAAAGACTACGAACGCAAAAAGACGACGCACGCAAAAAGGCGACGGACGCAAAAAGACGACGGACGCAAAAAGATGACGGACGCAGAAAGACGACGGACGCAGAAAGACGACAGATGCAGAAAGACGATGGACGCAGAAAGACGATGGATGCAGAAAGACGACGGACGCAGAAAGACGACGGATGCAAAAAGATGACAAACGCAAAAAGACGACGAACGCAAAAGGACAAATGCAGAAAGACGACAAGCGCAAAAAGACAAATGCTAAAAGACGACAAACGCAGAAAGATGACAAACGCAAAAAGACGACGGACGCAAAAAGACGACGGACGCAAAAAGACGACGGACACAAAAAGACGACGGACGCAAAAAGATGACGGACGCAAAAAGACGACGGACGCAAAAAGACAAATGCAAAAAGACAACGAACGCATAAAGACGAATGCATACAGATGAACGCATAAAGACGAACGCATAAAGACAAACGCACAGAGACGAATGCAAAAAGGCGACGAACGCAAACAGACAAAAGCAAAAAGAGAACGGACGCAAAAAGGCGACGGACACAAAAAGACGACGACGCAAAAAGAAGACGGACGCAAAAAGGCGACGGACGCAGAAAGGCGACGGACGCAAAAAGACGACGGACGCAAAAAGATGACGGACGCAGAAAGACGACGGACGCAGAAAGACAACAGATGCAGAAAGACGATGGACGCAGAAAGACGATGGACGCAGAAAGACGACGGACGCAGAAAGACGACGGATGCAAAAAGATGACAAACGCAAAAAGACGACGAACGCAAAAGGACAAATGCAGAAAGACGACAAGCGCAAAAAGACAAACGCTAAAAGACGACAAACGCAGAAAGATGACAAACGCAAAAAGACGACGGACGCAAAAAGACGACGGACGCAAAAAGACGACGGACACAAAAAGACGACGGACGCAAAAAGATGACAGACGCAAAAAGACGACGGACGCAAAAAGACAAATGCAAAAAGACAACGAACGCATAAAGACGAATGCATACAGATGAACGCATAAAGACAAACGCACAGAGACGAATGCAAAAAGGCGACGAACGCAAACAGACAAAAGCAAAAAGACAACGGACGCAAAAAGGCGACGGACACAAAAAGACGACGACGCAAAAAGAAGACGGACGCAAAAAGGCGACGGACGCAGAAAGGCGACGGACGCAAAAAGACGACGGACACAGAAAGACGACGGAGGCAAAAAGGCGATGGACGCAAAAAGGCGACGGACGCAAAAAGGCGATGGACGCAAAAAGACGACGGACGCAAAAAGGCGTCGGACGCAAAAAGACGACGGATGCAAAAAGGCGACGGACGCAAAAAGGCGACAGACGCAGAAAGGCGACGGATGCAAAAAAGCGACGGACGCAAAAAGGCAACAGACGCAAAAAGGCGACGGACGCAAAAAGGCGACGGACGCAAAAAGACGACGGACGCAAAAAGATGACGGACGCAGAAAGACGACGGACGCAGAAAGACGACAGATGCAGAAAGACGATGGACGCAGAAAGACAATGGACGCAGAAAGACGACGGACGCAGAAAGACGACGGATGCAAAAAGATGACAAACGCAAAAAGACGACGAACGCAAAAGGACAAATGCAGAAAGACGACAAGCGCAAAAAGATGACGGACGCAAAAAGACGACGGACGCAAAAAGACGACGGACACAAAAAGACGATGGACGCAAAAAGATGACGGACGCAAAAAGACGACGGACGCAAAAAGACGACGGACGCAAAAAGACGACGGACACAAAAAGACGACGGACGCAAAAAGATGACGGACGCAAAAAGACGACGGACGCAAAAAGACAAATGCAAAAAGACAACGAACGCATAAAGACGAATGCATACAGATGAACGCATAAAGACGAACGCATAAAGACAAACGCACAGAGACGAATGCAAAAAGGCGACGAACGCAAACAGACAAAAGCAAAAAGACAACGGACGCAAAAAGGCGACGGACACAAAAAGACGACGACGCAAAAAGAAGACGGACGCAAAAAGGCGACGGACGCAGAAAGGCGACGGACGCAAAAAGACGACGGACACAGAAAGACGACGGAGGCAAAAAGGCGATGGACGCAAAAAGGCGACGGACGCAAAAAGGCGATGGACGCAAAAAGACGACGGACGCAAAAAGGCGTCGGACGCAAAAAGACGACGGATGCAAAAAGGCGACGGACGCAAAAAGGCGACAGACGCAAAAAGATGACAGACGCAAAAAGACGACGGACGCAAAAAGACAAATGCAAAAAGACAACGAACGCATAAAGACGAATGCATACAGATGAACGCATAAAGACAAACGCACAGAGACGAATGCAAAAAGGCGACGAACGCAAACAGACAAAAGCAAAAAGACAACGGACGCAAAAAGGCGACGGACACAAAAAGACGACGACGCAAAAAGAAGACGGACGCAAAAAGGCGACGGACGCAGAAAGGCGACGGACGCAAAAAGACGACGGACACAGAAAGACGACGGAGGCAAAAAGGCGATGGACGCAAAAAGGCGACGGACGCAAAAAGGCGATGGACGCAAAAAGACGACGGACGCAAAAAGGCGTCGGACGCAAAAAGACGACGGATGCAAAAAGGCGACGGACGCAAAAAGGCGACAGACGCAGAAAGGCGACGGATGCAAAAAAGCGACGGACGCAAAAAGGCAACAGACGCAAAAAGGCGACGGACGCAAAAAGGCGACGGACGCAAAAAGACGACGGACGCAAAAAGATGACGGACGCAGAAAGACGACGGACGCAGAAAGACGACAGATGCAGAAAGACGATGGACGCAGAAAGACAATGGACGCAGAAAGACGACGGACGCAGAAAGACGACGGATGCAAAAAGATGACAAACGCAAAAAGACGACGAACGCAAAAGGACAAATGCAGAAAGACGACAAGCGCAAAAAGATGACGGACGCAAAAAGACGACGGACGCAAAAAGACGACGGACACAAAAAGACGATGGACGCAAAAAGATGACGGACGCAAAAAGACGACGGACGCAAAAAGACGACGGACGCAAAAAGACGACGGACACAAAAAGACGACGGACGCAAAAAGATGACGGACGCAAAAAGACGACGGACGCAAAAAGACAAATGCAAAAAGACAACGAACGCATAAAGACGAATGCATACAGATGAACGCATAAAGACGAACGCATAAAGACAAACGCACAGAGACGAATGCAAAAAGGCGACGAACGCAAACAGACAAAAGCAAAAAGACAACGGACGCAAAAAGGCGACGGACACAAAAAGACGACGACGCAAAAAGAAGACGGACGCAAAAAGGCGACGGACGCAGAAAGGCGACGGACGCAAAAAGACGACGGACACAGAAAGACGACGGAGGCAAAAAGGCGATGGACGCAAAAAGGCGACGGACGCAAAAAGGCGATGGACGCAAAAAGACGACGGACGCAAAAAGGCGTCGGACGCAAAAAGACGACGGATGCAAAAAGGCGACGGACGCAAAAAGGCGACAGACGCAAAAAGATGACAGACGCAAAAAGACGACGGACGCAAAAAGACAAATGCAAAAAGACAACGAACGCATAAAGACGAATGCATACAGATGAACGCATAAAGACAAACGCACAGAGACGAATGCAAAAAGGCGACGAACGCAAACAGACAAAAGCAAAAAGACAACGGACGCAAAAAGGCGACGGACACAAAAAGACGACGACGCAAAAAGAAGACGGACGCAAAAAGGCGACGGACGCAGAAAGGCGACGGACGCAAAAAGACGACGGACACAGAAAGACGACGGAGGCAAAAAGGCGATGGACGCAAAAAGGCGACGGACGCAAAAAGGCGATGGACGCAAAAAGACGACGGACGTAAAAAGGCGTCGGACGCAAAAAGACGACGGATGCAAAAAGGCGACGGACGCAAAAAGGCGACAGACGCAGAAAGGCGACGGATGCAAAAAAGCGACGGACGCAAAAAGGCAACAGACGCAAAAAGGCGACGGACGCAAAAAGGCGACGGACGCAAAAAGACGACGGACGCAAAAAGATGACGGACGCAGAAAGACGACGGACGCAGAAAGACGACAGATGCAGAAAGACGATGGACGCAGAAAGACAATGGACGCAGAAAGACGACGGACGCAGAAAGACGACGGATGCAAAAAGATGACAAACGCAAAAAGACGACGAACGCAAAAGGACAAATGCAGAAAGACGACAAGCGCAAAAAGATGACGGACGCAAAAAGACGACGGACGCAAAAAGACGACGGACACAAAAAGACGATGGACGCAAAAAGATGACGGACGCAAAAAGACGACGGACGCAAAAAGACAAATGCAAAAAGACAACGAACGCATAAAGACGAATGCATACAGATGAACGCATAAAGACGAACGCATAAAGACAAACGCACAGAGACGAATGCAAAAAGGCGACGAACGCAAACAGACAAAAGCAAAAAGACAACGGACGCAAAAAGGCGACGGACACAAAAAGACGACGACGCAAAAAGAAGACGGACGCAAAAAGACGACAGACGCAAAAAGGCGACGGACGCAAAAAGGCGACAGATGCAGAAAGGCAATGGATGCAAAAAGGCGACGGGCGCAAAAAGGCAACAGACGCAAAAAGGCGACGGATGCAAAAAGGCGACAGACGCAAAAAGACGACGGACGCAAAAAGATGACGGATGCAGAAAGACGACGGATGCAGAAAGACGACGGATCCAAAAAGGCGTCGGACGCAAAAAGACGACGGACGCAAAAAGGCGACGGACGCAAAAAGGCGACGGACGCAAAAAGACGACGGACACAAAAAGACGACGGACGCAAAAAGACGACGGACGCAAAAAGACAAATGCAAAAAGACAACGAACGCATAAAGACGAATGCATACAGATGAACGCATAAAGACGAACGCATAAAGACAAACGCACAGAGACGAATGCAAAAAGGCGACGAACGCAAACAGACAAAAGCAAAAAGACAACGGACGCAAAAAGGCGACGGACACAAAAAGACGACGACGCAAAAAGAAGACGGACGCAAAAAGACGACAGACGCAAAAAGGCGACGGACGCAAAAAGGCGACAGACGCAGAAAGGCAATGGATGCAAAAAGGCGACGGGCGCAAAAAGGCAAAAGACGCAAAAAGGCGACGGATGCAAAAAGGCGACAGACGCAAAAAGACGACGGACGCAAAAAGATGACGGATGCAGAAAGACAACGGATGCAGAAAGACGACGGATGCAAAAAGGCGTCGGACGCAAAAAGACGACGGACGCAAAAAGGCGACGGACGCAAAAAGGCGACAGATGCAGAAAGGCGACGGACGCAAAAAGGCGACGGACGCAAAAAGGCAACAGACGCAAAAAGGCGACGGACGCAAAAAGGCGACGGACGCAAAAAGACGACGGACGCAAAAAGATGACGGACGCAGAAAGACGACAGACGCAGAAAGACGACAGATGCAGAAAGACGATGGACTCAGAAAGACGATGGACGCAGAAAGACGACGGACGCAGAAAGACGACGGATGCAAAAAGATGACAAACGCAAAAAGACGACGAACGCAAAAGGACAAATGCAGAAAGACGACAAGCGCATAAAGACAAACGCTAAAAGACGACAAACGCAGAAAGATGACAAACGCAAAAAGACGACGGACGCAAAAAGACGACGGACGCAAAAAGACGACGGACACAAAAAGACGACGGACGCAAAAAGATGATGGACGCAAAAAGACGACGGACGCAAAAAGACAAATGCAAAAAGACAACGAACGCATAAAGACGAATGCATACAGATGAACGCATGAAGACGAACGCATAAAGACAAACGCACAGAGACGAATGCAAAAAGGCGACGAACGCAAACAGACAAAAGCAAAAAGAGAACGGACGCAAAAAGGCGACGGACACAAAAAGACGACTACGCAAAAAGAAGACGGACGCAAAAAGGCGACGGACGCAGAAAGGCGACGGACGCAAAAAGACGACGGACACAGAAAGACGACGGAGGCAAAAAGGCGATGGACGCAAAAAGGCGACGGACGCAAAAAGGCGACGGACGCAAAAAGACGACGGACGCAAAAAGGCGTCGGACGCAAAAAGACGACGGACGCAAAAAGGCGACGGACGCAAAAAGGCGACGGACGCAGAAAGGCGACGGACGCAAAAAAGCGACGGACGCAAAAATGCAACAGACGCAAAAAGGCGACGGACGCAAAAAGGCGACGGACGCAAAAAGACGATGGACGCAAAAAGATGACGGACGCAGAAAGACGACGGACGCAGAAAGATGACAGATGCAGAAAGACGATGGACGCAGAAAGACGATGGACGCAGAAAGACGACGGACGCAGAAAGACGACGGATGCAAAAAGATGACAAACGCAAAAAGACGACGAACGCAAAAGGACAAATGCAGAAAGACGACAAGCGCAAAAAGACAAACGCTAAAAGACGACAAACGCAGAAAGATGACAAACGCAAAAAGACGACGGACGCAAAAAGACGACGGACGCAAAAAGACGACGGACGCAAAAAGACGACGGACACAAAAAGACGATGGACGCAAAAAGATGACGGACGCAAAAAGACGACGGACGCAAAAAGACAAATGCAAAAAGACAACGAACGCATAAAGACGAATGCATACAGATGAACGCATAAAGACGAACGCATAAAGACAAACGCACAGAGACGAATGCAAAAAGGCGACGAACGCAAACAGACAAAAGCAAAAAGACAACGGACGCAAAAAGGCAACGGACACAAAAAGACGACGACGCAAAAAGAAGACGGACGCAAAAAGGCGACGGACGCAGAAAGGCGACGAACGCAAAAAGACGACGGACACAGAAAGACGACGGAGGCAAAAAGGCGATGGATGCAAAAAGGCGACGGACGCAAAAAGGCGACGGACGCAAACAGGCGACGGACGCAAAAAGATGACGGACGCAAAAAGACGACGAACGCAAAAAGACGATGAACGCAAAAAGACGACGAACGCAAAAAGACGACGAACGCAAAAAGACGACGCACGCAAAAAGGCGACGGACGCAAAAAGACGACGGACGCAAAAAGATGACGGACGCAGAAAGACGACGGACGCAGAAAGACGACAGATGCAGAAAGACGATGGACGCAGAAAGACGATGGATGCAGAAAGACGACGGATGCAGAAAGACGACGGATGCAAAAAGATGACAAACGCAAAAAGACGACGAACGCAAAAGGACAAATGCAGAAAGACGACAAGCGCAAAAAGACAAATGCTAAAAGACGACAAACGCAGAAAGATGACAAACGCAAAAAGACGACGGACGCAAAAAGACGACGGACGCAAAAAGACGACGGACGCAAAAAGACGACGGACACAAAAAGACGACGGACGCAAAAAGATGACGGACGCAAAAAGACGACGGACGCAAAAAGACAAATGCAAAAAGACAACGAACGCATAAAGACGAATGCATACAGATGAACGCATAAAGACGAACGCATAAAGACAAACGCACAGAGACGAATGCAAAAAGGCAACGAACGCAAACAGACAAAAGCAAAAAGACAACGGACGCAAAAAGGCGACGGACACAAAAAGACGACGACGCAAAAAGAAGACGGACGCAAAAAGGCGACGGACGCAGAAAGGCGACGGACGCAAAAAGACGACGGACACAGAAAGACGACAGAGGCAAAAAGGCGATGGATGCAAAAAGGCGACGGACGCAAAAAGGCGACGGACGCAGAAAGGCGACGGACGCAAAAAGGCGACGGACGCAGAAAGGCGACGGACGCAAAAAGGCGACGGACGCAAAAAGATGACGGACGCAAAAAGACGACGAACGCAAAAAGACAATGAACGCAAAAAGACGACGAACGCAAAAAGACGACGCACGCAAAAAGACGACGAGGCACAAAGACGACGGACGCAAAAAGACGACGAACACAAAAAGACGACGCACGCAAAAAGACGACGACGCAAAAAGACGACGGACGCAAAAAGACGACGGAGGCAAAAAGGCGACGGACGCAAAAAGGCGACGGACCCAAAAAGGCGACGGACGCAGAAAGGCGACGGACGCAAAAAGTCGATGGATGCAAAAAGATGACGGACGCAAAAATACGACGAATGTAAAAAGACGACGAACGCAAAAAGACGACGAACGCAAAAAGACGACGAACGCAAAAAGTCAAACGCAAAAAGACGATGAACGCTTAATGACGAACGCAAAAAGGTGACGAACGCAAACAGACGAACGCAAACAGACAAACGCAAAAAGACAACGAACACAAAAAGACGACAGACGAAAAAATACGACGGACGCAAAAAGACACGGATGCAAAAAGGCGACAGACGCAAAAAGGCGACTGACGCAAAAATGCGACAGACGCAAAAAGGCGACGGACGCAAAAAGACGACGGACGCAAAAAGACGACGAACGCAAGAAGACAACGGACGCAGAAAGACGACAGATGCAGAAAGACGACGGACGCAGAAAGACAACGGATGCAAAAAGACGACAAATGCAAAAAGACGATGAACGCAAAAGGACAAATGCAGAAAGACGACAAGCGCAAAAATACAAAGGCTAAAAGATGACAAACGCAAAAAGACGATGAACGCAAAAAGACGACGAACGCAAAAAGACGACGAACGCAAAAAGACGACAGACGCAAAAAGACGACGAACGCAAAAAGACAAACGCAAAAAGATGACAAACGCATAAAGACGAACGCATACAGATGAACGCATACAGATGAATGCATAAAGACGAACGCATACAGACGAACGCATAAATACAAACGGATAAAGACCAACTCATAAAGACGAATGCAAAATGGCGACGAACGCAAACAGACAAAAGCAAAAAGACGACGGACGCAAAAAGGCGACGGACGCAGAAAGGCGACAGATGCAAAAAGACGACGAACGCAAAAACACGACGAACGCATAAAGACGACGAAGGCAAAAAGACAAACGCATAAACACGATGAACGCATAAAGACGAACACATAAAGACGAACGCAAAAAGGTGACGAACGCAAACAGACAAACGCAAAAAGACAACGAACGCAAGATGGCGACAGACGCAAATTGGCAAAAGACGCAAAAAGACGACAAACGCAAAAAGACGACGGAAACAAAAAGGCGACGGACGCAAAAAGACGACGGACGGAAAAAGACGACGGACGCAAAAAGGTGACGGACGCAAAAAGGCGACGGACGCAAAACGACGACGACTCACAAAGACGATGGACGCAAAAAGACGACGAACGCAAAAAGACGACGCACGCAAAAAGACGACGACGCAAAAAGACGACGGACTCAAAAGAACAAATGCAGAAAGACGACAAGCGCAAAAAGACAAACGCTAAAAGACGATAAACGCAGAAAGTCGACAAACGCAAAAAGACGACGAACGCAAAAAGACGATGAACGCAAAAAGACGACGAACGCAAAAAGACGACAAACGCAAAAAGACGACGCACGCAAAACGACGACGACTCACAAAGACGACGGACGCAAAAAGACGACGAACGCAAAAAGACGACGCACGCAAAAAGACGATGACGCAAAAAGACGACGGACGCAAAAAGATGACGGAGGCAAAAAGGCGACGGACGCAAAAAGGCGACGGACCCAAAAAGGCGACGGACGCAGAAAGGCGACGGACGCAAAAAGGTGATGGACGCAAAAATACGACGAATGCAAAAAGACGACGAACGCAAAAAGACAACAAACGCAAAAAGACGACGAACGCAAAAAGTCAAATGCAAAAAGACGACGAACGCTTAATGACGAACGCAAAATGGTGACGAACGCAAACAAATGAACGCAAACAGACAAACGCAAAAAGACAACGAACACAAAAAGACGACAGACGAAAAAATACGACAGACGCAAAAAGACACGGATGCAAAAAGGCGACGGACGCAAAAAGGCGACGCACGCAAAAAGGCGACGGACGCAAAAAGGCGACGGACGCAGAAAGGCGACGGACGCAAAAAGGCGACGGACGCAAAAAGGCAACAGACGCAAAAAGGCGACGGATGCAAAAAGGCGACAGACGCAAAAAGGCGACGGATGCAAAAAGGCGACGGACGCAAAAAGACGACGGACGCAAAAAGACGACGGACGCAAAAAGATGACGGATGCAGAAAGACGACGGACGCAGAAAGACGACAGAGGCAGAAAGACGATGGACGCAGAAAGACGACGGACGCAGAAAGATGACGGATGCAAAAAGATGACAAACGCAAAAAGACGACGAATGCAAAAGGACAAATGCAGAAAGACGACAAGCGCAAAAAGACAAACGCTAAAAGACGACAAATGCAGAAAGTCGACAAACGCAAAAAGACGACGGACGCAAAAAGACGACGGACGCAAAAAGACGACGGACGCAAAAAGACGACGGATGCAAAAAGACGACGGATGCAAAAAGACGACGGACGCAAAAAGACAAACGCAAAAAGACAACGAACGGATAAAGACGAACGCATACAGATGAACGCATAAAGACGAACGCATAAAGACGAACGCACAGAGACGAATGCAAAAAGGCGACGAACGCAAACAGACAAAAGCAAAAAGACAACGGACGCAAAAAGGCGCCGGACGCAAAAAGACGACGACGCAAAAAGAAGACGGACGCAAAAAGACGACGACGCAAAAAGAAGACGGACGCAAAAAGGCGATGGACGCAGAAAGGCGACGGACGCAAAAAGACGACGGACACAGAAAGACGATGGAGGCAAAAAGGCGATGGACGCAAAACGGCGACGGACGCAAAAAGGCGACGGACACAGAAAGGCAACGGACGCAAAAAGGCCACGGACGCAAAAAGATGACGGACGCAAAAAGACGACGAACGCAAAAAGACGACAAACGCAAAAAGACGACGCACGCAAAAAGACGACGAATGCAAAAAGATGACAAACGCAAAAAGACGACGAACGCAAAAGAACAAATGCAGAAAGACGACAAGCGCAAAAAGACAAACGCTAAAAGACGACAAGCGCAGAAAGTCGACAAACACAAAAAGACGACGGACGCAGAAAGACGACGGACGCAGAAAGACGACGGATGCATAAAGACGACAAATGCAAAAAGACGACAAACGCAAAAGGACAAATGCAGAAAGACGACAAGCGCAAAAATACAAACGCTAAAAGACGCCAACGCAAAAAGACGACGAACGCAAAAAGACGACGAACGCAAAAAGACGACGAACGCAAAAAGACGACAGACGCAAAAAGACAACGAACGCAAAAAGACAAACGCAAAAAGATGACGAACGCATAAAGACGAACGCATACAGATGAACGCGACAGACGCAAATTGGCAAAAGACGCATAAAGACGACAAACGCAAAAAGACGACGGACACAAAAAGGCGACGGACGCAAAAAGACGACGGACGGAAAAAGACGACGGACGCAAAAAGGTGACGGACGCAAAAAGGCGTCGGACGCAAAAAGGCGACGGACGCAAAAAGGCAACGGACGGAAAAAGGCGACGGACGCAAAAAGGCGACGGACGCAAAAAGACGACGGACGCAGAAAGACAACAGATGCAGAAAGACGACAAGCGCAAAAATACTAACGCTAAAAGACGACAAACGGAAAAAGACGACGAACCCAAAAAGACGAACGCATACAGACGAACGCATAAAGACGAACGCATACAGACGAACGCATACAGACGAACGCATAAATACAAACGGATGAAGACCAACTTATAAAGACGAATGCAAAATGGCGACGAACGCAAACAGACAAAAGCAAAAAGACGACGGACGCAAAAAGGCGACGGACGCAGAAAGGCGACGGACGCAAAAAGACGACGAATGCAAAAAGACGACGAACGCATAAAGACGACGAACGCAAAAAGACAAACGCAAAAACACGACGAACGCATAAAGACGAACGCATAAAGACGAACGCAAAAAGGTGACAAACGCAAACAGACAAACGCAAAAAGACAACGAACGCAAAATGGCGACAGACGCAAATTGGCAAAAGACGCAAAAAGACGACAAACGCAAAAAGACGACGGACACAAAAAGGCGACGGATGCAAAAAGACGACGGACGGAAAAAGACGACGGACGCAAAAAGGTGACGGACGCAAAAAGGCGACGGACGCAAAAAGACGACGGACGCAAAAAGGCGTCGGACGCAAAAAGGCGACAGACGCAGAAAGGCGATGGACTCAAAAAGGCGACGGACGCAAAAAGGCGACAGACGCAGAAAGGCGACGGACGCAAAAAGGCGACGGACGCAAAAAGGCGACAGACGCAAAAAGACGACGGACGCAAAAAGATGACGGACGCAGAAAGACGACGGACGCAGAAAGACGACAGATGCAGAAAGATGATGGACGCAGAAAGACGATGGACGCAGAAAGACGACGGACGCAGAAAGACGACGGATGCAAAAAGATGACAAACGCAAAAAGACGACGAACGCAAAAGGACAAATGCAGAAAGACGACAAGCGCAAAAAGACAAACGCTAAAAGACGACAAACGCAGAAAGACGACAAACGCAAAAAGACGACAAACGCAAAAAGACGACGGACGCAAAAAGACGACGGACGCAAAAAGACGACGGACACAAAAAGACGACGGACGCAAAAAAATGACGGACGCAAAAAGACGACGGACGCAAAAAGACAAATGCAAAAAGACAACGAACGCATAAAGACGAACGCATACAGATGAACGCATAAAGACGAACGCATAAAGACGAACGCACAGAGACGAATGCAAAAAGGCGACGAACGCAAACAGACAAAAGCAAAAAGACAACGGACGCAAAAAGGCGACGGACACAAAAAGACGACGACGCAAAAAGAAGACGGACGCAAAAAGGCGACGGACGCAGAAAGGCGACGGACGCAAAAAGACGACGGACACAGAAAGACGACGGAGGCAAAAAGGCGATGGACGCAAAAAGGCGACGGACGCAAAAAGGCGACGGACGCAGAAAGGCAACGGACGCAAAAAGGCGACGGATGCAAAAAGATGACGGACGCAAAAAGACGACGTACGCAAAAAGACGATGAACGCAAAAAGACGACGAACTCAAAAAGACGACGAACGCAAAAAGACGACGAACGCAAAAAGACGACGCACGCAAAAAGACGACGACGCACAAAGACGACGGACGCAAAAAGACGACGAACACAAAAATGCGACGCACGCAAAAAGACGACGACGCAAAAAGACAACGGACGCAAAAAGATGACAGAGGCAAAAAGGCGACGGACGCAAAAAGGCGACGGACCCAAAAAGGCGACGGACGCAGAAAGGCGACGGACGCAAAAAGGCGATGGATGCAAAAAGATGACGGACGCAAAAATACGACGAATTCAAAAAGACGACGAACGCAAAAAGACGACGAACGCAAAAAGACGACGAACGCAAAAAGTCAAACGCAAAAAGACGACGAACGCTTAATGACGAACGCAAAAAGGTGATGAACGCAAACAGACGAACGCAAAAAGACAAACGCAAAACGACAATGAATACAAAAAGACGACAGACGAAAAAATACGACGGACGCAAAAAGACACGGATGCAAAAAGGCGACAGACGCAAAAAGGCGACTGATGCAAAAATGCGACAGACGCAAAAAGGCGACGGACGCAAAAAGACGACGGACGCAAAAAGACGACGAACGCAAGAAGACAACGGACGCAGAAAGACGACAGATGCAGAAAGACGACGGACGCAGAAAGACAACGGATGCAAAAAGACGACAAATGCAAAAAGACGATGAACACAAAAGGACAAATGCAGAAAGACGACAAGCGCAAAAATACAAACGCTAAAAGATGACAAACGCAAAAAGACGACGAACGCGAAAAGACGACGAACGTAAAAAGACGACGAACGCAAAAAGACGACAGACGCAAAAAGACGACGAACGCAAAAAGACAAACGCAAAAAGATGACAAACGCATAAAGACGAACGCATACAGATGAACGCATACAGATGAATGCATAAAGACGAACGCATACAGACGAACGCATACAGACGAACACATAAATACAAACGGATAAAGACCAACTCATAAAGACGAATGTAAAATGGCGACGAACGCAAACAGACAAAAGCAAAAAGACGACGGACGCAAAAAGGCGACGGACGCAGAAAGGCGACGGACGCAAAAAGACGACGAACGCAAAAACACGACGAACGCATAAAGACGACGAAGGCAAAAAGACAAACGCAAAAACACGATGAACGCATAAAGACGAACACATAAAGACGAACGCAAAAAGGTGACGAACGCAAACAGACAAACGCAAAAAGACAACGAACGCAAGATGGCGACAGACGCAAATTGGCAAAAGACGCAAAAAGACGACAAACGCAAAAAGACGACGGAAACAAAAAGGCGACGGACGCAAAAAGACGACGGACGGAAAAAGACGACGGACGCAAAAAGGTGACGGACGCAAAAAGGCGACGGACGCAAAAAGACGACGGACGCAAAAAGGCGACGGACGCAAAAAGACGACACACGCAAAAAGACGACGGACGCAAAAAGGCGACGGACGCAAAAAGGCGACAGACGCAGAAAGGCGACGGACGCAAAAAGGCGACGGACGCAAAAAGGCAACAGACGCAAAAAGGCGACGGTCGCAAAAAGATGACAAACGCAAAAAGACGACGAACGCAAAAGAACAAATGCAGAAAGACGACAAGCGCAAAAAGACAAACGCTAAAAGACGACAAACGCAGAAAGTCGACAAATGCAAAAAGACGACGAACGCAAAAAGACAATGAACGCAAAAAGACGACGAACGCAAAAAGACGACAAACGCAAAAAGACGATGCACGCAAAACGACGACGACTCACAAAGACGACGGACGCAAAAAGACGACGAATGCAAAAAGACGACGCACGCAAAAAGACGACGACGCAAAAAGACGACGGCCGCAAAAAGATGACGGAGGCAAAAAGGCGACGGACGCAAAAAGGCGACGGACCCAAAAAGGCGACGGACGCAGAAAGGCGACGGACGCAAAAAGGTGACGGATGCAAAAAGATGACGGACGCAAAAATACGACGAATGCAAAAAGACGACGAACGCAAAAAGACGACAAACGCAAAAAGACGACGAACGCAAAAAGTCAAATGCAAAAAGACGACGAACGCTTAATGAGGAACGCAAAAATGTGACGAACGCAAACAGATGAACGCAAACAGACAAACGCAAAAAGACAACGAACACAAAAAGACGACAGACGAAAAAATACGACAGACGCAAAAAGACACGGATGCAAAAAGGCGACGGACGCAAAAAGGCGACGCACGCAAAAAGGCGACGGATGCAAAAAGGCGACAGACGCAGAAAGGCGACGGACGCAAAAAGGCGACGGACGCAAAAAGGCAACAGACGCAAAAAGGCGACGGATGCAAAAAGGCGACGGACGCAAAAAGACGACGGACGCAAAAAGACGACGGACGCAAAAAGATGACGGATGCAGAAAGACGACGGACGCAGAAAGACGACAGAGGCAGAAAGACGATGGACGCAGAAAGACGACGGACGCAGAAAGACGACGGATGCAAAACGATGACAAACGCAAAAAGACGACGAATGCAAAAGGACAAATGCAGAAAGACGACAAGCGCAAAAAGACAAACGCTAAAAGACGACAAATGCAGAAAGTCGACAAACGCAAAAAGACGACGGACGCAAAAAGACGACGGACGCAAAAAGACGACGGACGCAAAATGACGACGGATGCAAAAAGACGACGGAAGCAAAAAGACGATGGACGCAAAAAGACAAATGCAAAAAGACAACGAACGGATAAAGACGAACGCATACAGATGAACGCATAAAGACGAACGCATAAAGACGAACGCACAGAGACGAATGCAAAAAGGCGACGAACGCAAACAGACAAAAGCAAAAAGACAACGGACGCAAAAAGGCGACGGACGCAAAAAGACGACGACGCAAAAAGAAGACGGACGCAAAAAGACGACGACGCAAAAAGAAGACGGACGCAAAAAGGCAATGGACGCAGAAAAGGCGACGGACGCAAAAAGACGACGGACACAGAAAGACGACGGAGGCAAAAAGGCGATGGATGCAAAACGGCGACGGACGCAAAAAGGCGACGGACACAGAAAGGCAACGGACGCAAAAAGGCCACGGACGCAAAAAGATGACGGACGCAAAAAGACGACGAACGCAAAAAGACGATGGACGCAAAAAGACGATGAACGCAAAAAGACGACAAACGCAAAAAGACGACGCACGCAAAAAGACGACGACGCAAAAAGACGACGGATGCAAAAAGATGATGGAGGCAAAAAGGCGTCGGACGCAAAAAGGCAACGGACCCAAAAAGGCGACGGACGCAGAAAGACGACGGACGCAAAAAGGTGACGGATGCAAAAAGATGACGGACGCAAAAATACGACGAATGCAAAAAGACGACGAACGCAAAAAGACGACGAACGCAAAAAGCAGACGAACGCAAAAAGTCAAACGCAAAAAGACGACGAACGCTTAATGACGAATGCAAAAAGGGGACGAACACAAAAAGACGACAGACGAAAAAATACGACGGACGCAAAAAGACACGGATGCAAAAAGGCGACGGACGCAAAAAGGCGACGAACGCAAAAAGGCGACGGATGCAAAAAGGCGACGGATGCAGAAAGACGACAGACGCAGAAAGACAACGGATGCAAAAAGATGACAAACACAAAAAGACGACGAACGCAAAAGGACAAATGCAGAAAGACGACAAGCGCTAAAAGACAAACGCTAAAAGACGACAAATGCAGGAAGACGACGAACGCAAAAAGACGACGGACGCAAATAGACGACGGACGCAAAAAGACGACGGACGCAAAAAGACGACGGACGCAAAAAGACGACGGATGCAAAAAGACGACGGATGCAAAAAGACGACGGACGCAAAAAGACAAACGCAAAAAGACAACGAACGGATAAAGACGAACGCATACAGATGAACGCATAAAGACGAACGCATAAAGATGAACGCATATAGACGAATGCAAAAAGGCGACGAACGCAAACAGACAAAAGCAAAAAGACAACAAACGCAAAAAGGCGACGGACGCAAAAAGACGATGACGCAAAAAGAGGACGGACGCAAAAAGGCGACGGACGCAGAAAGGCGACAGAGGCAAAAAGACGATGGACGCTGAAAGACGACGGACGCAGAAAGACGACGGATGCAAAAAGATGACAAACGCAAAAAGACGACGAATGCAAAAGGACAAATGCAGAAAGACGACAAGCGCAAAAAGACAAACGCTAAAAGACGACAAATGCAGAAAGTCGACAAACGCAAAAAGACGACGGACGCAAAAAGACGACGGACGCAAAAAGACGACGGACGCAAAAAGACGACGGACGCAAAAAGGCGATGGACGCAGAAAAGGCGACGGACGCAAAAAGACGACGGACACAGAAAGACGACGGAGGCAAAAAGGCGATGGACGCAAAACGGCGACGGACGCAAAAAGGCGACGGACACAGAAAGGCAACGGACGCAAAAAGGCCACGGACGCAAAAAGGCCACGGACGCAAAAAGATGACGGACGCAAAAAGACGACGAACGCAAAAAGACGATGAACGCAAAAAGACGACGAACGCAAAAAGACGACAAACGCAAAAAGACAACGCACGCAAAAAGACGACGACTCACAAAGACGACAGACGCAAAAAGACGACGAACGCAAAAAGACGACGCACGCAAAAAGACGACGACGCAAAAAGACGACGGATGCAAAAAGATGATGGAGGCAAAAAGGCGACGGACGCAAAAAGGCAACGGACCCAAAAAGGCGACGGACGCAGAAAGACGACGGACGCAAAAAGGTGACGGATGCAAAAAGATGACGGACGCAAAAATACGACGAATGCAAAAAGACGACGAACGCAAAAAGACGACGAACGCAAAAAGCTGACGAACGCAAAAAGTCAAACGCAAAAAGACGACGAACGCTTAATGACGAATGCAAAAAGGGGACGAACACAAAAAGACGACAGACGAAAAAATACGACGGACGCAAAAAGACACGGATGCAAAAAGGCGACGGACGCAAAAAGGCGACGAACGCAAAAAGGCGACGGATGCAAAAAGGCGACGGATGCAAAAAGACGACGGACGCAAAAAGACGACGGACGCAAAAAGACGACGAACGCAAAAAGACAACGGACGCAGAAAGACGACAGATGCAGAAAGACGACAGACGCAGAAAGACAACGGATGCAAAAAGATGACAAACACAAAAAGACGACGAACGCAAAAGGACAAATGCAGAAAGACGACAAGCGCTAAAAGACAAACGCTAAAAGACGACAAATGCAGGAAGACGACGAACGCAAAAAGACGACGGACGCAAATAGACGACGGACGCAAAAAGACGACGGACGCAAAAAGACGACGAACGCAAAAAGACAAACGCAAAAAGACGACGAACGCATAAGGACGAACGCATACAGATGAACGCATAAAGACGAACGCATAAAGATGAACGCATATAGACGAATGCAAAAAGGCGACGAACGCAAACAGACAAAAGCAAAAAGACAACAAACGCAAAAAGGCGACGGACGCAAAAAGACGACGACGCAAAAAGAGGACGGACGCAAAAAGGCGACGGACGCAGAAAGGCGACAGAGGCTGAAAGACGATGGACGCAGAAAGACGACGGACGCAGAAAGACGACGGATGCAAAAAGATGACAAACGCAAAAAGACGACGAATGCAAAAGGACAAATGCAGAAAGATGACAAGCGCAAAAAGACAAACGCTAAAAGACGACAAATGCAGAAAGTCGACAAACGCAAAAAGACGACGGACGCAAAAAGACGACGGACGCAAAAAGACGACGGACGCAAAAAGACGACGGACGCAAAAAGACAAACGCAAAAAGACGACGAACGCATAAGGACGAACGCATACAGATGAACGCATAAAGACGAACGCATAAAGATGAACGCATATAGACGAATGCAAAAAGGCGACGAACGCAAACAGACAAAAGCAAAAAGACAACAAACGCAAAAAGGCGACGGACGCAAAAAGACGACGACGCAAAAAGAGGACGGACGCAAAAAGGCGACGGACGCAGAAAGGCGACAGAGGCAGAAAGACGATGGACGCAGAAAGACGACGGACGCAGAAAGACGACGGATGCAAAAAGATGACAAACGCAAAAAGACGACGAATGCAAAAGGACAAATGCAGAAAGATGACAAGCGCAAAAAGACAAACGCTAAAAGACGACAAATGCAGAAAGTCGACAAACGCAAAAAGACGACGGACGCAAAAAGACGACGGACGCAAAAAGACGACGGACGCAAAAAGACGACGGACGCAAAAAGACGACGGATGCAAAAAGACGACGGATGCAAAAAGACGACGGACGCAAAAAGACAAACGCAAAAAGACAACGAACGGATAAAGACGAACGCATACAGATGAACGCATAAAGACGAACGCATAAAGACGAACGCACAGAGACGAATGCAAAAAGGCGACGAACGCAAACAGACAAAAGCAAAAAGACAACGGACGCAAAAAGGCGACGGACGCAAAAAGACGACGACGCAAAAAGAAGACGGACGCAAAAAGACGACGACGCAAAAAGAAGACGGACGCAAAAAGGCGATGGACGCAGAAAAGGCGACTGACGCAAAAAGACGACGGACACAGAAAGACGACGGAGGCAAAAAGGCCACGGACGCAAAAAGATGACGGACGCAAAAAGACGACGAACGCAAAAAGACGATGAACGCAAAAAGACGACGAACGCAAAAAGACGACAAACGCAAAAAGACGATGCACGCAAAAAGACGACGACTCACAAAGACGACAGACGCAAAAAGACGACGAACGCAAAAAGACGACGCACGCAAAAAGACGACGACGCAAAAAGACGACGGATGCAAAAAGATGATGGAGGCAAAAAGGCGACGGACGCAAAAAGGCAACGGACCCAAAAAGGCGACGGACGCAGAAAGACGACGGACACAAAAAGGTGACGGATGCAAAAAGATGACGGACGCAAAAATACGACGAATGCAAAAAGACGACGAACGCAAAAAGACGACGAACGCAAAAAGCAGACGAACGCAAAAAGTCAAAAGCAAAAAGACGACGAACGCTTAATGACGAATGCAAAAAGGGGACGAACACAAAAAGACGACAGACGAAAAAATACGACGGACGCAAAAAGACACGGATGCAAAAAGGCGACGGACGCAAAAAGGCGACGAACGCAAAAAGGCGACGGATGCAAAAAGGCGACGGATGCAAAAAGACGACGGACGCAAAAAGACGACGGGCGCAAAAAGACGACGAACGCAAAAAGACAACGGACGCAGAAAGACGACAGATGCAGAAAGACGACAGACGCAGAAAGACAACGGATGCAAAAAGATGACAAACACAAAAAGACGACGAACGCAAAAGGACAAATGCAGAAAGATGACAAGCGCTAAAAGACAAACGCTAAAAGACGACAAATGCAGGAAGACGACGAACGCAAAAAGACGACGGACGCAAATACACGACGGACGCAAAAAGACGACGGACGCAAAAAGACGACGAACGCAAAAAGACAAACGCAAAAAGACGACGAACGCATAAGGACGAACGCATACAGATGAACGCATAAAGACGAACGCATAAAGATGAACGCATATAGACGAATGCAAAAAGGCGACGAACGCAAACAGACAAAAGCAAAAAGACAACAAACGCAAAAAGGCGACGGACGCAAAAAGACGACGACGCAAAAAGAGGACGGACGCAAAAAGGCGACGGACGCAGAAAGGCGACGGACGCAAAAAGACGATGGACGCAAAAAGACGACGGACGCAAAAAGACGACGGACGCAAAAAGACAACGGACGCAGAAAGACGACAGATGCAGAAAGACGATGGACGCAGAAAGACAACGGATGCAAAAAGATGACAAACACAAAAAGACGACGAACGCAAAAGGACAAATGCAGAAAGACGACAAGCGCTAAAAGACAAATGCTAAAAGACGACAAACGCAGGAAGACGACGAACGCAAAAAGACGACGGACGCAAAAAGACGACGGAAGCAAAAAGACGACAAACGCAAAAAGACAAACGCAAAAAGATGACGAACGCATAAGGACGAACGCATACAGATGAACGCATAAAGACGAACGCATAAAGACGAACGCATAGAGACGAATGCAAAAAGGCGACGAACGCAAACAGACAAAAGCAAAAAGACAACAGACGCAAAAAGGCGACGGACGCAAAAAGACGACGACGCACAAAGAAGACGGACGCAAAAAGACGACGACGCAAAAAGAAGACGGACGCAAAAAGGCGATGGACGCAGAAAGGCGACGGACGCAAAAAAAACGACGGACATAGAAAGACGACGGAGGCAAAAAGGCGATGGACGCAAAAAGGCGACGGACGCAGAAAGGCGACGGACGCAGAAAGGCAACGGACGCAAAAAGGCCACGGACGCAAAAAGACGACGAATGCAAAAGGATAAATGCAGAAAGACGACAAGCGCAAAAAGACAAACGCTAAAAGACGACAAATGCAGAAAGTCGACAAACGCAAAAAGACGACGGATGCAAAAAGACGACGGACGCAAAAAGACGACGGACGCAAAAAGGCGATGGACGCAGAAAAGGCGATGAACGCAAAATGACGACGAACGCAAAAAGACGACAAACGCAAAAAGACGACGCACGCAAAAAGACGACGACTCACAAAGACGACAGACGCAAAAAGACGACGAACGCAAAAAGACGACGCACGCAAAAAGACGACGACGCAAAAAGACGACGGATGCAAAAAGATGATGGAGGCAAAAAGGCGACGGACACAAAAAGGCAACGGACCCAAAAAGGCGACGGACGCAGAAAGACGACGGACGCAAAAAGGTGACGGATGCAAAAAGATGACGGACGCAAAAATACGACGAATGCAAAAAGACGACGAACGCAAAAAGACGACGAACGCAAAAAGCAGACGAACGCAAAAAGTCAAACGCAAAAAGACGACGAACGCTTAATGACGAATGCAAAAAGGGGACGAACACAAAAAGACGACAGACGAAAAAATACGACGGACGCAAAAAGACACGGATGCAAAAAGGCGACGGACGCAAAAAGGCGACGAACGCAAAAAGGCGACGGATGCAAAAAGGCGACGGATGCAAAAAGACGACGGACACAAAAAGACGACGGACGCAAAAAGACGACAAACGCAAAAAGACAACGGACGCAGAAAGACGACAGATGCAGAAAGACGACAGATGCAGAAAGACGACAGACGCAGAAAGACAACGGATGCAAAAAGATGACAAACACAAAAAGACGACGAACGCAAAAGGACAAATGCAGAAAGACGACAAGCGCTAAAAGACAAACGCTAAAAGACGACAAATGCAGGAAGACGACGAACGCAAAAAGACGACGGACGCAAATAGACGACGGACGCAAAAAGACGACGGACGCAAAAAGACGACGAACGCAAAAAGACAAACGCAAAAAGACGACGAACGCAAAAAGACAAACGCAAAAAGACGACGAACGCATAAGGACGAACGCATACAGATGAATGCATAAAGACGAACGCATAAAGATGAACGCATATAGACGAATGCAAAAAGGCGACGAACGCAAACAGACAAAAGCAAAAAGACAACAAACGCAAAAAGGCGACGGATGCAAAAAGACGACGACGCAAAAAGAGGACGGACGCAAAAAGGCGACGGACGCAGAAAGGCGACAGAGGCAGAAAGACGATGGACGCAGAAAGACGACGGACGCAGAAAGACGACGGATGCAAAAAGATGACAAACGCAAAAAGACGACGAATGCAAAAGGACAAATGCAGAAAGACGACAAGCGCAAAAAGACAAACGCTAAAAGACGACAAATGCAGAAAGTCGACAAACGCAAAAAGACGACGGACGCAAAAAGACGACGGACGCAAAAAGACGACGGACGCAAAAAGACGACGGATGCAAAAAGACGACGGATGCAAAAAGACGACGGACGCAAAAAGACAAACGCAAAAAGACAACGAACAGATAAAGACGAACGCATACAGATGAACGCATAAAGACGAACGCATAAAGACGAACGCACAGAGACGAATGCAAAAAGGCGACGAACGCAAACAGACAAAAGCAAAAAGACAACGGACGCAAAAAGGCGACGGACGCAAAAAGACGACGACGCAAAAAGAAGACGGACGCAAAAAGACGACGACGCAAAAAGAAGACGGACGCAAAAAGGCGATGGACGCAGAAAAGGCGACGGACGCAAAAAGACGACGGACACATAAAGACGACGGAGGCAAAAAGGCGATGGACGCAAAACGGCGACGGACGCAAAAAGGATACGGACACAGAAAGGCAACGGACGCAAAAAGGCCACGGACGCAAAAAGATGACGGACGCAAAAAGACGACGAACGCAAAAAGACGATGAACGCAAAAAGACGACGAACGCAAAAAGACGACAAACGCAAAAAGACGACGCACGCAAAAAGACGACGACTCACAAAGACGACAGACGCAAAAAGACGACGAACGCAAAAAGACGACGCACGCAAAAAGACGACGACGCAAAAAGACGACGGATGCAAAAAGATGATGGAGGCAAAAAGGCGACGGACGCAAAAAGGCAACGGACCCAAAAAGGCGACGGACGCAGAAAGACGACGGACACAAAAAGGTGACGGATGCAAAAAGATGACGGACGCAAAAATACGACGAATGCAAAAAGACGACGAACGCAAAAAGACGACGAACGCAAAAAGCAGACGAACGCAAAAAGTCAAACGCAAAAAGACAACGAACGTTTAATGACGAATGCAAAAAGGGGACGAACACAAAAAGATGACAGACGAAAAAATACGACGGACGCAAAAAGACACGGATGCAAAAAGGCGACGGACGCAAAAAGGCGACGAACGCAAAAAGGCGACGGACGCAAAAAGGCGACGGATGCAAAAAGGCGACGGATGCAAAAAGACGACGGACGCAAAAAGACGACGGACGCAAAAAGACGACGAACGCAAAAAGACAACGGACGCAGAAAGACGACAGATGCAGAAAGACGACAGACGCAGAAAGACAACGGATGCAAAAAGATGACAAACACAAAAAGACGACAAACGCAAAAGGACAAATGCAGAAAGACGACAAGCGCTAAAAGACAAACGCTAAAAGACGACAAATGCAGGAAGACGACGAACGCAAAAAGACGACGGACGCAAATAGACGACGGACGCAAAAAGACGACGGACGCAAAAAGACGACGAACGCAAAAAGACAAACGCAAAAAGACGACGAACGCATAAGGACGAACGCATACAGATGAACGCATAAAGACGAACGCATAAAGATGAACGCATATAGACGAATGCAAAAAGGCGACGAACGCAAACAGACAAAAGCAAAAAGACAACAAACGCAAAAAGGCGACGGACGCAAAAAGACGACGACGCAAAAAGAGGACGGACGCAAAAAGGCGACGGACGCAGAAAGGCGACGGACGCAAAAAGACGATGGACGCAAAAAGACGACGGACGCAAAAAGACGACGGACGCAAAAAGACAACGGACGCAGAAAGACGACAGGTGCAGAAAGACGATGGACGCAGAAAGACAACGGATGCAAAAAGATGACAAACACAAAAAGACGACGAACGCAAAAGGACAAATGCAGAAAGACGACAAGCGCTAAAAGACAAACGCTAAAAGACGACAAACGCAGGAAGACGACGAACGCAAAAAGACGACGGACGCAAAAAGACGACGGAAGCAAAAAGACGACAAACGCAAAAAGACAAACGCAAAAAGATGACGAACGCATAAGGACGAACGCATACAGATGAACGCATAAGGACGAACGCATACAGATGAACGCATAAAGACGAACGCATAAAGACGAACGCATAGAGACGAATGCAAAAAGGAGACGAACGCAAACAGACAAAAGCAAAAAGACAACAGACGCAAAAAGGCGACGGACGCAAAAAGACGACGACGCACAAAGAAGACGGACGCAAAAAGACGACGACGCAAAAAGAAGACGGACGCAAAAAGGCGATGGACGCAGAAAGGCGACGGATGCAAAAAAGACGACGGACATAGAAAGACGACGGAGGCAAAAAGGCGATGGACGCAAAAAGGCGACGGACGCAGAAAGGCGACGGACGCAGAAAGGCAACGGACGCAAAAAGGCCACGGACGCAAAAAGATGACGGACGCAAAAAGACGACGAACGCAAAAAGACGATGAACGCAAAAAGACGACGAACGCAAAAAGACGACAAATGCAAAAAGACGACGCACGCAAAAAGACGACGACTCACAAAGACGACGGACGCAAAAAGACGACGAACGCAAAAAGACGACGCACGCAAAAAGACGACGACGCAAAAAGACGACGGACGCAAAAAGATGATGGAGGCAAAAAGGCGACGGACGCAAAAAGGCGACGGACCCAAAAAGGCGACGGACGCAGAAAGGCGACGGACGCAAAGAGGTGACGGATACAAAAAGATGACAGACGCAAAAATACGACGAATGTAAAAAGACGACGAACGCAAAAAGACGACGAACGCAAAAAGACGACGAACGCAAAAAGTCAAACGCAAAAAGACGACGAACGCTTAATGACGAACGCAAAAAGGTGACGAACGCAAACAGATGAACGCAAACAGACAAATGCAAAAAGACAACGAACACAAAAAGACGACAGACGAAAAAATAAGACGGACGCAAAAAGACACGGATGCAAAAAGGCGACGGACGCAAAAAGGCGATGAACGCAAAAAGGCGACGGACGCAAAAAGGCAACGGACGCAAAAAGGCGATGAACGCAAAAAGGCGACGGACGCAAAAAGGCAACGGACGCAAAAAGACGACGGACGCAAAAAGACGATGGACGCATAAAGACAAACGCATAAAGACGATCGCATAGAGACGAATGCAAAAAGGCGACGAACGCAAACAGACAAATGCAAAAAGACAACGAACGCAAAAAGGCGACGGACGCAAAAAGACGACGACGCAAAAAGAAGACGGACGCAAAAAGGCGACGGACGCAGAAAGGCGACGGACGCAAAAAGACGACAAACGCAAAAAGACGACAGACGCAAAAAGTCAACGAACGCAAAAAGACGACGAACGCATAAAGACGAACGCATACAGATGAACGCATACAGACGAACTCATAAAGACGAACGCATACAGACGATCGCATAAAGACGAATGCAAAATGGCGACGAACGCAAACAGACGAAAGCAAAAAGACAACGAACGCTAAAAGGCGACGGACGCAAAAAGACAACGACGCAAAAAGAGGACGGACGCAAAAAGGCGACGGACGCAGAAAGGCGACGGACGCAAAAAGACGACGGACGCAAAAAGACGACGAACGCAAAAAGACAACGGACGCAGAAAGACGACAGATGCAGAAAGACGACAGACGCAGAAAGACGACAGACGCAGAAAGACAACGGATGCAAAAAGATGACAAACACAAAAAGACGACGAACGCAAAAGGACAAATGCAGAAAGACGACAAGCGCTAAAAGACAAACGCTAAAAGACGACAAATGCAGGAAGACGACGAACGCAAAAAGACGACGGACGCAAATAGACGACGGACGCAAAAAGACGACGGACGCAAAAAGACGACGAACGCAAAAAGACAAACGCAAAAAGACGACGAACGCATAAGGACGAACGCATACAGATGAACGCATAAAGACGAACGCATAAAGATGAACGCATATAGACGAATGCAAAAAGGCGACGAACGCAAACAGACAAAAGCAAAAAGACAACAAACGCAAAAAGGCGACGGACGCAAAAAGACGACGACGCAAAAAGAGGACGGACGCAAAAAGGCGACGGACGCAGAAAGGCGACGGACGCAAAAAGACGATGGACGCAAAAAGACGACGGACGCAAAAAGACGACGGACGCAAAAAGACAACGGACGCAGAAAGACGACAGATGCAGAAAGACGATGGACACAGAAAGACAACGGATGCAAAAAGATGACAAACACAAAAAGACGACGAACGCAAAAGGACAAATGCAGAAAGACGACAAGCGCTAAAAGACAAACGCTAAAAGACGACAAACGCAGGAAGACGACGAACGCAAAAAGACGACGGACGCAAAAAGACGACGGAAGCAAAAAGACGACAAACGCAAAAAGACAAACGCAAAAAGATGACGAACGCATAAGGACGAACGCATACAGATGAACGCATAAAGACGAACGCATAAAGACGAACGCATAGAGACGAATGCAAAAAGGAGACGAACGCAAACAGACAAAAGCAAAAAGACAACAGACGCAAAAAGGCGACGGACGCAAAAAGACGACGACGCACAAAGAAGACGGACGCAAAAAGACGACGACGCAAAAAGAAGACGGACGCAAAAAGGCGATGGACGCAGAAAGGCGACGGACGCAAAAAAGACGACGGACATAGAAAGACGACGGAGGCAAAAAGGCGATGGACGCAAAAAGGCGACGGACGCAGAAAGGCGACGGACGCAGAAAGGCAACGGACGCAAAAAGGCCACGGACGCAAAAAGATGACGGACGCAAAAAGACGACGAACGCAAAAAGACGATGAACGCAAAAAGACGACGAACGCAAAAAGACGACAAACGCAAAAAGACGACGCACGCAAAAAGACGACGACTCACAAAGACGACGGACGCAAAAAGACGACGAACGCAAAAAGACGACGCACGCAAAAAGACGACGACGCAAAAAGACGACGGACGCAAAAAGATGATGGAGGCAAAAAGGCGACGGACGCAAAAAGGCGACGGACCCAAAAAGGCGACGGACGCAGAAAGGCGACGGACGCAAAGAGGTGACGGATACAAAAAGATGACAGACGCAAAAATACGACGAATGTAAAAAGACGACGAACGCAAAAAGACGACGAACGCAAAAAGACGACGAACGCAAAAAGTCAAACGCAAAAAGACGACGAACGCTTAATGACGAACGCAAAAAGGTGACGAACGCAAACAGATGAACGCAAACAGACAAATGCAAAAAGACAACGAACACAAAAAGACGACAGACGAAAAAATAAGACGGACGCAAAAAGACACGGATGCAAAAAGGCGACGGACACAAAAAGGCGATGAACGCAAAAAGGCGACGGACGCAAAAAGGCAACGGACGCAAAAAGACGACGGACGCAAAAAGACGACGGACGCATAAAGACAAACGCATAAAGACGATCGCATAGAGACGAATGCAAAAAGGCGACGAACGCAAACAGACAAATGCAACAAGACAACAAACGCAAAAAGGCGACGGACGCAAAAAGACGACGACGCAAAAAGAAGACGGACGCAAAAAGGCGACGGACGCAGAAAGGCGACGGACGCAAAAAGACGACAAACGCAAAAAGACGACAGACGCAAAAAGTCGACGAACGCAAAAAGACGACGAACGCATAAAGACGAACGCATACAGATGAACGCATACAGACGAACTCATAAAGACGAACGCATACAGACGATCGCATAAAGACGAATGCAAAATGGCGATGAACGCAAACAGACAAAAGCAAAAAGACAACGAACGCTAAAAGGCGACGGACGCAAAAAGACAACGACGCAAAAAGAGGACGGACGCAAAAAGGCGAAGGACGCAGAAAGGCGACGGACGCAAAAAGACGACGAACGCAAAAAGACGACGAACGCAAAAAGACAAACGCAAAAAGATGACGAACGCATAAAGACGAACGCATAAAGACGAATGCAAAAAGGTGACGAACGCAAAATGGTGACAGACGCAAAATGGCGAAAGACGCAAAAAGTCGACAAACGCAAAAAGACGACGGACACAAAAAGGCGACGGACGGAAAAAGACGATGGACGGAAAAAGACGACGGACGCAAAAAGGTGACGGACACAAAAAGGCGATGGACACAAAAAGACGACGGACGCAAAAAGGTGACGGACGCAAAAAGACGACACACGCAAAAAGACGACGGACGCAAAAAGGCGACGGATGAAGAAAGTCGACGGACGCAGAAAGACGACGGACGCAGAAAGACGACGGACGCAGAAAGACGACGGACGCAGAAAGTCGACGGATGCAAAAAGACGACGGATGCAAAAAGACGACGAACGCAAAAAGACAAACGCAAAAAGACAAATGCAAAAAGACGACGAACGCATAAAGACGAACGCATACAGATGAACGCATAAAGACGAACGCATAAAGACGAACGCATAGAGATAAATGCAAAAAGGCGAAGAACGCAAACAGACAAAAGCAAAAAGACAACGAACGCAAAAAGGCAACGGACGCAAAACGACGACAAACGCAAAAAGACGACGAACGCAAAAAGACGACGAACGCAAAAAGACAAACGCAAAAAGACGATGAACGCATAAAGACGAACGCATAAAGATGAGCGCCAAAAGGTGACGAACGCAAACAGACAAATGCAAAAAGACAACGAACGCAAAATGGCGACAGACGCAAAATGGCGACAGACGCAAAAAGACGACGGACGCAAAAAGGCCACGGACGAAAAAGGCGACGGACGCAAAAAGGCGACGGATGCAAAAAGACGACGGACGCAGAAAGACGACGGACGCAGAAAGACGACGGACGCAGAAAGACGACGGATGCAAAAGGACAAATGCAGAAAGATGACAAGTGCAAAAAGACAAACGCTAAAAGACGATAAACGCAAAAAGACGACGAACGCAAAAAGACGACGAACGCAAAAAGACGAACGCATACAGATGAACGCATACAGGATGAAATCAGACACGGTCCTTCGGGAATTCTTGATTAATACAGATTAATACATTAAAAAGTTACCATATACTAAACTGTCACCTAAACTTCTGTCCCTTAATTCTGAAGTCATGTCCTCTTGTTTGAATCTTCCCTTTGAGAATAGGGAAGATTCAAACAAGAGGACATGACTTCAGAATTAAGGGACAGAAGTTTAGGGGTAATATGAGGGGGAACTTCTTTACGTAGAGAGTGGTGGCGGTGTGGAATGAGCTCCCAGTGGAAGTGGTGGAGGCAGGTTCATCGGTAACATTTAAAAATAAATTGGATAGGCATATGGACGCAAAAAGGCGACGAACGCAAAAAGGCGACGGACGCAAAAAGGCGACGGATGCAAAAAGGCGACGGATGCAAAAAGACGACGGACGCAAAAAGACGACGGACGCAAAAAGACGACGAACGCAAAAAGACAACGGACGCAGAAAGACGACAGATGCAGAAAGACGACAGACGCAGAAAGACAACGGATGCAAAAAGATGACAAACACAAAAAGACGACGAACGCAAAAGGACAAATGCAGAAAGACGACAAGCGCTAAAAGACAAACGCTAAAAGACGACAAATGCAGGAAGACGACGAACGCAAAAAGACGACGGACGCAAATAGACGACGGACGCAAAAAGACGACGGACGCAAAAAGACGACGAACGCAAAAAGACAAACGCAAAAAGACGACGAACGCATAAGGACGAACGCATACAGATGAACGCATAAAGACGAACGCATAAAGATGAATGCATATAGACGAATGCAAAAAGGCGATGAACGCAAACAGACAAAAGCAAAAAGACAACAAACGCAAAAAGGCGACGGACGCAAAAAGACGACGACGCAAAAAGAGGACGGACGCAAAAAGGCGACGGACGCAGAAAGGCGACGGACGCAAAAAGACGATGGACGCAAAAAGACGACGGACGCAAAAAGACGACGGACGCAAAAAGACAACGGACGCAGAAAGACGACAGATGCAGAAAGACGATGGACGCAGAAAGACAACGGATGCAAAAAGATGACAAACACAAAAAGACGACGAACGCAAAAGGACAAATGCAGAAAGACGACAAGCGCTAAAAGACAAACGCTAAAAGACGACAAACGCAGGAAGACGACGAACGCAAAAAGACGACGGACGCAAAAAGACGACGGAAGCAAAAAGACGACAAACGCAAAAAGACAAACGCAAAAAGATGACGAACGCATAAGGACGAACGCATACAGATGAACGCATAAAGACGAACGCATAAAGACGAACGCATAGAGACGAATGCAAAAAGGAGACGAACGCAAACAGACAAAAGCAAAAAGACAACAGACGCAAAAAGGCGACGGACGCAAAAAGACGACGACGCACAAAGAAGACGGACGCAAAAAGACGACGACGCAAAAAGGCGATGGACGCAGAAAGGCGACGGACGCAAAAAAGACGACGGACATAGAAAGACGACGGAGGCAAAAAGGCGATGGACGCAAAAAGGCGACGGACGCAAAAAGGCGACGGACGCAGAAAGGCGACGGACGCAGAAAGGCAACGGACGCAAAAAGGCCACGGACGCAAAAAGATGACGGACGCAAAAAGACGACGAACGCAAAAAGACGATGAACGCAAAAAGACGACGAACGCAAAAAGACGACAAACGCAAAAAGACGACGCACGCAAAAAGACGACGACTCACAAAGACGACGGACGCAAAAAGACGACGAACGCAAAAAGACGACGCACGCAAAAAGACGACGACGCAAAAAGACGACGGACGCAAAAAGATGATGGAGGCAAAAAGGCGACGGACGCAAAAAGGCGACGGACCCAAAAAGGCGACGGACGCAGAAAGGCGACGGACGCAAAGAGGTGACGGATACAAAAAGATGACAGACGCAAAAATACGACGAATGTAAAAAGACGACGAACGCAAAAAGACGACGAACGCAAAAAGACGACGAACGCAAAAAGTCAAACGCAAAAAGACGACGAACGCTTAATGACGAACGCAAAAAGGTGACGAACGCAAACAGATGAACGCAAACAGACAAATGCAAAAAGACAACGAACACAAAAAGACGACAGACGAAAAAATAAGACGGACGCAAAAAGACACGGATGCAAAAAGGCGACGGACGCAAAAAGGCGATGAACGCAAAAAGGCGACGGACGCAAAAAGGCAACGGACGCAAAAAGACGACGGACGCAAAAAGACGACGGACGCATAAAGACAAACGCATAAAGACGATCGCATAGAGACGAATGCAAAAAGGCGACGAACGCAAACAGACAAATGCAAAAAGACAACGAACGCAAAAAGGCGACGGACGCAAAAAGACGACGACGCAAAAAGAAGACGGACGCAAAAAGGCGACGGACGCAGAAAGGCGACGGACGCAAAAAGACGACAAACGCAAAAAGACGACAGACGCAAAAAGTCGACGAACGCAAAAAGACGACGAACGCATAAAGACGAACGCATACAGATGAACGCATACAGACGAACGCATAGAGACGAATGCAAAAAGGCGACGAACGCAAACAGACAAATGCAAAAAGACAACGAACGCAAAAAGGCGACGGACGCAAAAAGACGACGACGCAAAAAGAAGACGGACGCAAAAAGGCGACGGACGCAGAAAGGCGACGGACGCAAAAAGACGACAAACGCAAAAAGACGACAGACGCAAAAAGTCGACGAACGCAAAAAGACGACGAACGCATAAAGACGAACGCATACAGATGAACGCATACAGACGAACTCATAAAGACGAACGCATACAGACGATCGCATAAAGACGAATGCAAAATGGCGACGAACGCAAACAGACCAAAGCAAAAAGACAACGAACGCTAAAAGGCGACGGACGCAAAAAGACAACGACGCAAAAAGAGGACGGACGCAAAAAGGCGACGGACGCAGAAAGGCGACGGACGCAAAAAGACGACGGACGCAAAAAGACGACGAACACAAAAGACAACGGACGCAGAAAGACGACAGATGCAGAAAGACGACAGACGCAGAAAGACAACGGATGCAAAAAGATGACAAACACAAAAAGACGACGAACGCAAAAGGACAAATGCAGAAAGACGACAAGCGCTAAAAGACAAACGCTAAAAGACGACAAATGCAGGAAGACGACGAACGCAAAAAGACGACGGACGCAAATAGACGACGGACGCAAAAAGACGACGGACGCAAAAAGACGACGAACGCAAAAAGACAAACGCAAAAAGACGACGAACGCATAAGGACGAACGCATAGAGATGAACGCATAAAGACGAACGCATAAAGATTAACGCATATAGACGAATGCAAAAAGGCGACGAACGCAAACAGACAAAAGCAAAAAGACAACAAACGCAAAAAGGCGACGGACGCAAAAAGACGACGACGCAAAAAGAGGACGGACGCAAAAAGGCGACGGACGCAGAAAGGCGACGGACGCAAAAAGACGATGGACGCAAAAAGACGACGGACGCAAAAAGACGACGGACGCAAAAAGACAACGGACGCAGAAAGACGACAGATGCAGAAAGACGATGGACGCAGAAAGACAACGGATGCAAAAAGATGACAAACACAAAAAGACGACGAACGCAAAAGGACAAATGCAGAAAGACGACAAGCGCTAAAAGACAAACGCTAAAAGACGACAAACGCAGGAAGACGACGAACGCAAAAAGACGACGGACGCAAAAAGACGACGGAAGCAAAAAGACGACAAACGCAAAAAGACAAACGCAAAAAGATGACGAACGCATAAGGACGAACGCATACAGATGAACGCATAAAGACGAACGCATAAAGACGAACGCATAGAGACGAATGCAAAAAGGAGACGAACGCAAACAGACAAAAGCAAAAAGACAACAGACGCAAAAAGGCGACGGACGCAAAAAGACGACGACGCACAAAGAAGACGGACGCAAAAAGACGACGACGCAAAAAGAAGACGGACGCAAAAAGGCGATGGACGCAGAAAGGCGACGGACGCAAAAAAGACGACGGACATAGAAAGACGACGGAGGCAAAAAGGCGATGGACGCAAAAAGGCGACGGACGCAGAAAGGCGACGGACGCAGAAAGGCAACGGACGCAAAAAGGCCACGGACGCAAAAAGATGACGGACGCAAAAAGACGACGAACGCAAAAAGACGATGAACGCAAAAAGACGACGAACGCAAAAAGACGACAAACGCAAAAAGACGACGCACGCAAAAAGACGACGACTCACAAAGACGACGGACGCAAAAAGACGACGAACGCAAAAAGACGACGCACGCAAAAAGACGACGACGCAAAAAGACGACGGACGCAAAAAGATGATGGAGGCAAAAAGGCGACGGACGCAAAAAGGCGACGGACCCAAAAAGGCGACGGACGCAGAAAGGCGACGGACGCAAAGAGGTGACGTATACAAAAAGATGACAGACGCAAAAATACGACGAATGTAAAAAGACGACGAACGCAAAAAGACGACGAACGCAAAAAGACGACGAACGCAAAAAGTCAAACGCAAAAAGACGACGAACGCTTAATGACGAACGCAAAAAGGTGACGAACGCAAACAGATGAACGCAAACAGACAAATGCAAAAAGACAACGAACACAAAAAGACGACAGACGAAAAAATAAGACGGACGCAAAAAGACACGGATGCAAAAAGGCGACGGACGCAAAAAGGCGATGAACGCAAAAAGGCGACGGACGCAAAAAGGCAACGGACGCAAAAAGACGACGGACGCAAAAAGACGACGGACGCATAAAGACAAACGCATAAAGACGATCGCATAGAGACGAATGCAAAAAGGCGACGAACGCAAACAGACAAATGCAAAAAGACAACGAACGCAAAAAGGCGACGGACGCAAAAAGACGACGACGCAAAAAGAAGACGGACGCAAAAAGGCGACGGACGCAGAAAGGCGACGGACGCAAAAAGACGACAAACGCAAAAAGACGACAGACGCAAAAAGTCGACGAACGCAAAAAGACGACGAACGCATAAAGACGAACGCATACAGATGAACGCATACAGACGAACTCATAAAGACGAACGCATACAGACGATCGCATAAAGACGAATGCAAAATGGCGACGAACGCAAACAGACAAAAGCAAAAAGACAACGAACGCTAAAAGGCGACGGACGCAAAAAGACAACGACGCAAAAAGAGGACGGACGCAAAAAGGCGACGGACGCAGAAAGGCGACGGACGCAAAAAGACGACGGACGCAAAAAGACGACGAACGCAAAAAGACAACGGACGCAGAAAGACGACAGATGCAGAAAGACGACAGACGCAGAAAGACAACGGATGCAAAAAGATGACAAACACAAAAAGATGACGAACGCAAAAGGACAAATGCAGAAAGACGACAAGCGCTAAAAGACAAACGCTAAAAGACGACAAATGCAGGAAGACGACGAACGCAAAAAGACGACGGACGCAAATAGACGACGGACGCAAAAAGACGACGGACGCAAAAAGACGACGAACGCAAAAAGACAAACGCAAAAAGACGACGAACGCATAAGGACGAACGCATACAGATGAACGCATAAAGACGAACGCATAAAGATGAACGCATATAGACGAATGCAAAAAGGCGACGAACGCAAACAGACAAAAGCAAAAAGACAACAAACGCAAAAAGGCGACGGACGCAAGAAGACGACGACGCAAAAAGAGGACGGATGCAAAAAGGCGATGGACGCAGAAAGGCGACGGACGCAAAAAGACGATGGACGCAAAAAGACGACGGACGCAAAAAGACGACGGACGCAAAAAGACAACGGACGCAGAAAGACGACAGATGCAGAAAGACGATGGACGCAGAAAGACAACGGATGCAAAAAGATGACAAACACAAAAAGACGACGAACGCAAAAGGACAAATGCAGAAAGACGACAAGCGCTAAAAGACAAACGCTAAAAGACGACAAACGCAGGAAGACGACGAACGCAAAAAGACGACGGACGCAAAAAGACGACGGAAGCAAAAAGACGACAAACGCAAAAAGACAAACGCAAAAAGATGACGAACGCATAAGGACGAACGCATACAGATGAACGCATAAAGACGAACGCATAAAGACGAACGCATAGAGACGAATGCAAAAAGGAGACGAACGCAAACAGACAAAAGCAAAAAGACAACAGACGCAAAAAGGCGACGGACGCAAAAAGACGACGACGCACAAAGAAGACGACGCAAAAAGACGACGACGCAAAAAGAAGACGGACGCAAAAAGGCGATGGACGCAGAAAGGCGACGGACGCAAAAAAGACGACGGACATAGAAAGACGACGGAGGCAAAAAGGCGATGGACGCAAAAAGGCGACGGACGCAGAAAGGCGACGGACGCAGAAAGGCAACGGACGCAAAAAGGCCACGGACGCAAAAAGATGACGGACGCAAAAAGACGACGAACGCAAAAAGACGATGAACGCAAAAAAGACGACGAACGCAAAAAGACGACAAACGCAAAAAGACGACGCACGCAAAAAGACGACGACTCACAAAGACGACGGACGCAAAAAGACGACGAACGCAAAAAGACGACGCACGCAAAAAGACGACGACGCAAAAAGACGACGGACGCAAAAAGATGATGGAGGCAAAAAGGCGACGGACGCAAAAAGGCGACGGACCCAAAAAGGCGACGGACGCAGAAAGGCGACGGACGCAAAGAGGTGACGGATACAAAAAGATGACAGACGCAAAAATACGACGAATGTAAAAAGACGACGAACGCAAAAAGACGACGAACGCAAAAAGACGACGAACGCAAAAAGTCAAACGCAAAAAGACGACGAACGCTTAATGACGAACGCAAAAAGGTGACGAACGCAAACAGATGAACGCAAACAGACAAATGCAAAAAGACAACGAACACAAAAAGACGACAGACGAAAAAATAAGATGGACGCAAAAAGACACGGATGCAAAAAGGCGACGGACGCAAAAAGGCGATGAACGCAAAAAGGCGACGGACGCAAAAAGGCAACGGACGCAAAAAGACGACGGACGCAAAAAGACGACGGACGCATAAAGACAAACGCATAAAGACGATCGCATAGAGACCGAATGCAAAAAGGCGACGAACGCAAACAGACAAATGCCAAAAGACAACGAACGCAAAAAGGCGACGGACGCAAAAAGACGACGACGCAAAAAGAAGACGGACGCAAAAAGGCGACGGACGCAGAAAGGCGACGGACGCAAAAAGACGACAAACGCAAAAAGACGACAGACGCAAAAAGTCGACGAACGCAAAAAGACGACGAACGCATAAAGACGAACGCATACAGATGAACGCATACAGACGAACTCATAAAGACGAACGCATACAGACGATCGCATAAAGACGAATGCAAAATGGCGATGAACGCAAACAGACAAAAGCAAAAAGAAACGAACGCTAAAAGGCGACGGACGCAAAAAGACAACGACGCAAAAAGAGGACGGACGCAAAAAGGCGACGGACGCAGAAAGGCGACGGACGCAAAAAGACGACGAACGCAAAAAGACGACGAACGCAAAAAGAC
>JAWMAR010000683.1:702089-757498 GCA_036785375.1 Leucoraja ocellata
CTCGAAGGGCCGAATGGCCTCTACTCCTGCACCTGTTGTCTATGTTTCTATGTTTCTAAATAATGAAGTGTACATCCCTCCATGCTGAGAGACACAATTATTGAAGACAATACATTTATTTTTGAATTGTATCAGAAACCTGTGTGGTAATGATCTCAGTGAAAGTAGATTATGTTTATTGCTAAACTTAAAACAATTTTGGATCCTTTGCGGAACTCATTTGATGACATCTTGACTTTCTAGAACATAAACAAGTATAGGAACAGGTCACTCAGCCCACAATGTCCACGTCGAACATAATGTCGTCGAATTATTCACCTCTGCCTACATGTGGTCCAGATCCCTCCATTCGGGATGATCTGTCATGATCATATTGAATGGCAGTACAGGATCGAAGGGCCGAATGGACTCTACTCCTGCACCTATTGTCTATGTTTCTATTCCCTGTACATCCGCATACCTATCTAGAAGCATGAAAGGAGGTCTAATCATTAATGGGGGGGGTGTGTTAATCCCAGTCCTACCTGGTCGGTTTTCCTCCGAACCGCATCTTGGTCCTCTCCGTGCAGCCTACCATTGAGCTGGAGCAGCGCTAGAGCAGCGTGACCTGCTGGGACTACAGCTTCGCCAGTGGTGCAACGCTGGGACACCAACACGGACCGGGCGATGCCTTACCGGGTCGCCATGCGGTAAACTCCGCCGTGGGCACCGACTACAACATGGAGGAGCTGTGGGCTGCGGAGCGTCCAGCCGCGGGCGGGCGGGCGGTGCTGAATGTAAGACATCGTGGAGCCTGGGATCCTAGATCGCCAGAGTCAGTGCACCAACCGGCGCGGCCTGAGGTCTTTGGGTGCCGCAGTCTCCGGGGATGAAGCGGCCGCTTCAGTCCAAGCCGCTGAAGAGTGTTTACCCAACGCCGATGTTCCAGCTTCATGGCAAGAGGGCCTGAATACACCGGGCTGGCTGAGGAGGCCACATATAGACCCCGACCTCGGGTGGACTATGAGGAGGAGGAGAACTGGACTTGTTTCTGCCTTCCCTCACAGTGGATTCTGCTGTGGGTGGACGTTTCATGTTGAATTCTATAGTGGACTCTGGCTTTGTTGCTTTTGATATGGATGTATGGAAATCTAATCTAATCTAATCTCTGTAAAGCACTTTGGCATCAAAGTGATTTAATTTAAAAGCGCTATATAACTAAATATCACTGACTTACTTCAATCCCACAATGGTGTCTGCTTCCTTCCACTACCTCCCCTGACAGCACATTCCAGGCACACCACCCTTTGTGTGAAAAAACAACGTACCCAGTACATCTTCTTTCAACTCTGCCCTTCTCACAAAGCTTTGCCCTCTAGTCTTTGACATTTACACATTGGGAAAACATTTTGCATTCACTAATAAAAGAACACATGCAATTGTCAATTCTACTCATTCAAAACAAAATATCCCATCTTTACTTTCACTTTAAAATTCACTTCTTGGGTTCCTTTTAAATGGCCTCAATGAACATGGCTTTTCAATCATCAACTATGACCAAGCGTAGAGAAGCTCATCTCGCATTGAACAACGAATTAGGGCTTTATTCTTTGGAGCGCAGAAGGTTAAGGGGGGACTTAGAAACATAGAAATTAGGTGCAGGAGTAGGCCGTTCGGCCTTTCGAGCCTGCACCACCATTCAATATGATCATGGCTGATCATCCAACTCAGTATCCCGTACCTACATTCTCTCCATACCCTCTGATCCCCTTAGCCACAAGGGCCACATCTAACTCCCTCTTAAATATAGCCAATTAACTGGCGTCGACTACCCTCTGTGGCAGAGAGTTCCAGAGATTCACCACTCTCTGGGTGAAAAAAGTTCTTCTCATCTCGGTTTTAAAGGATTTCCCCCTTATCCTTAAGCTGTGACCCCTTGTCCTGGACTTCCCCAACATCGGGACTTGATAGAGGTTTTTAAAATGAAGAGAGGGATAGACAGAGTTGACGTGGATAAGCTTTTCCCACTGAGAGTATGGAAGATTCAAACAAGGGGACATGACTTGAGAATTAATGGACTTAAGTTTAGGGGTAACATGAGGGGGAACTTCTTTCCTCATAGAGTGGTGGCTGTGTGGAATGAGCTTCCAGTGAAGGTGGTGGAGGCAGGTTCCATTTTATCATTTAAAAATAAATTGGATAGTTATATGGACGGGAAAGGAATGGAGGGTTATGGTCTGAGTGCAGGTATATGGGACTAGGGGAGAATACGTGTTCGGCACGGACTAGATGGGGCCGAAAAGGTCAGTTACACACTATCTCCAAACTAAAATGTCTCCATGTATGCTTTGGGTGATTAATGTTGTTTTTAATTTAGTTTAGAGACAGTGTGCAAACAGGCCCTTCATCCCACCGCTCAACTGTTCACTAGAGACAATTTACAGAAGCCAATTAACCTACAAACCTGCATGTCTTTGGGATGTTGAAGGAAAGCAGAGCACCCTGAGAAAACCCACGTGGTCCCAGGGAGAACGTGCAAACTCTGTACATACAGCACCCGTAGTCAGTATCAAACCCAGGTCTCCAAGGCTGTAAGGCAACAACTCTACCGCTGTGCCACTGTGCTGACCTAAATACCACAAACTAATTGTGATTTGATTTAATTAGATTTTTATTTTTATAACCTTATAAACATATAACAATTACAGTACGGAAACAGGCCATCTCGGCCCTACAAGTCCGTGCCGAACACGTATTCTCCCCTAGTCCCATCTACCTGCCACTCATACCATAACCCTCCATTCCTTTCCTATCCATATACCTATCCAATTTATTTCTAAATGATAAAAGCAAACCTGCCTTCACCACTTCCACTGGAAGCTCATTCCACACAGCTACCACCCTCTGAGTAAAGAAGTTCCCCCTCATGTTACCCCTAAACTTCTGTCCCTTAATTCTGAAGTCATGTCCTCTTGTGTGAATCTTCCCTACTCTCAATGGGGAAAAGCTTATCCACGTCAAATCTGTCTATCCCTCTCATCATTTAAAAAACCTCTATCAAGTCCCCCCTTAACCTTCTGCGCTCCAAAGAATAAAGACCTAACTTGTTCAACCTTTCTCTGTAACTTAGTTGTTGAAACCCAGGCAACATTCTAGTAAATCTCCTCTGTACTCTCTCTATTTTGTTGACATTCTTCCTATAATTGGGCGACCAATATTGTACACCAAGAGCGCAGAAGGTTAAGGGGGGACTTAATAGAGGTCTTTAAAATGATGCGAGGAATAGACAGAAGGGACAGGAGTTTTGGGTTAACATGAGGGGGAACTTCTTTACTCAGAGAGTGGTAGCTGTGTGGAATCAGCTTCCAGTGGAAGTGGTGGAGGCAGGATCGATTTTATCATTTAAAAACAAATTGGATAGGTATATGGATGGGAAAGGAATGGAGGGTTATGGTCTGAGTGCAGGTAGATGGGACTAGGGGAGAATACGTGTTCGGCACGGACTAGAAGGGTGGAGATGGCCTGTTTCCGTGCTGTAATTGTTATATGGTTATTGTTATGTGGTTATATCTTGCACCTTACATTGGGAACAATGTGAACAGCGAGCGGGGCCACAAGTACCATTCAGACAGTCCAGGGAAGTTTGCAATTCACTTTACAATTGAATCGCATCGCTGCTGTTCATTACTATGGAGCGGTGCATGTATTTTTGCTGGTTAAACCAAGGATTTTATTATAACCCCTGAGCGTATGGATGTAAATTTTAGTGAAATGTAAAACATCGTTAATCTTGGGAAATCGACCCACGTTTGTTAAAATTTATCCATTTTCTTGTATTGTAACAAATTATAAATATGCTTTCAACGCTAACACAGTACATTGCTTGTCAAACCACTTCATTTACAGTAGATTCAAACTATGAGAAGGACCAATAAATCCCAGTTTTAGTAGTTACAAGGAACTGCAGATGCTGTTTTGCCACAAATAAAACAAAGTGTGGGAGTGACTCAGTTCTTGTCTGTAACGTTGCCTTTCTTCGGACTAAAACATGGCCTGTCCATGTCCTAAAGAGATGCTGCCTGATCTCCTGAATTACTCCCGCACTTGTGGGGGTTTTTCCCCCTTATTTTGAAAATATTATTCTTTGTAATTACATTTATTCTACTTAATATCTAGACTATATCGGGGCATTGAGTCTTTTTGTAAACACAATTCAGTAGAATAATTACATTTCCAGGGTCATATGGAATATATATCAGTGGGAATATTTAAAGTTTATCTGCCAAGTTAATTGAACTCTGAATATCGAGACAGTGAGCTGGGATTAGGTACAGTCATAACTGAAGAAAGATATTGTGCTAAATCTCGATTACTAAAGGGCTAAATTTAATACAATCAACTCATTTGTTAGCCACATTAAATTAAACATAAAACTGTACTGTGGACATCTGATTATTACCTTCATTAATTTTCTGCGTTCAATGATTTCAATACAGCTCTGGTGAGACAGATTATAATTGGTAATAAAAACTGCGAATGGTTTTGTTTAAAGATACAGCATAGAAACAGGCCCTATAGCACACAGCGTCAACAATCGATCACCTGTTCAATGAAAGGGGATCTTATTGAAACATAAGATTAAGAGTTGAAGAAACATGTTCCGCATTTTGGAGGGAGTCCAGAACCAGGGGCCACAGTTTAAGAATAAGAGGTAAGCCATTTAGAACAGAGATGAGGAAACACTTTTTAACACAGAGAGTTGTGAGTCTGTGGAATTCTCTGCCTCAGAGGGCGGTGGAGGCCGGCTCTCTGGATACTTTCAAGAGAGAGCTAGATAGGGCTCTTAAAGATAGCGGAGTCAGGGGATATGGGGAGAAGGTAGGAACAGGGTACTGATTGTGGATGATCAGCCATGATCATATTGAATGGCGGTACTGGCTCGAAGGGCCGAATGGCCTCTACTCCTGTACCTATTGTTCCATATTATCCCAATTTTTCATCCACTCCCTACAAACTAGGGACAATTTACAGAAACCAATTAACCTTCAAAACTCACATGGATTTGGGATGTGGAAGGAAACTGGAGGACAACTGGTGGAAACTCATTCTGTCAAAGAGAGAACATGCAAATTCCACACAGACAGCGCCCGAGGTCAGGAATGAACCTGGATTTCAGGCGCTGTGAGGCAGCAGCTTTACCAGCTGTGCTGCTCATTTCCATCATATTCAGGAAAAAAATGTTATATTTACAAAAAGAGTTCATTTATGAAATATTAACAACAATCAGAGTCAGAACTGTTATTGGACATCCTGTGACATTAGCATCTGATTTTCTATCCTTTTCTCCGTCAGGTGAATAACAATGAGAATAGAAACATAGAAATATAGACAATAGGTGCAGGAGTAGGCCATTCGGCCCTTCGAGTCTGCACCGTCATTCAATATGATCATGGCTGATCATCCAACTCCGTATCCTGTACCTGCCTTCTCTCCATACCCCCTGATCCCTTTAGCCACAAGGGCCACATCTAACTCCATCTTAAATATAGCCAATGAACTGGCCTCAACTACTTTCTGTGGCAGAGAATTCCAGAGATTCACCACTCTCTGTGTGAAAAATGTTTTTCTCATCTTGGTCCTAAAAGATTTCCCCCCTTATCCTTAAGCTGTGACTCCTTGTTCTGGACTTCCCCAACAATCGGGAGCAATCTTCCTGCATCTAGCCCGCCCAACCCCTTAAGAATTTTGCAACTTTCTATAAGAACTCAATCTTCTAAATTCTAGCGAGTACAAGCCGAGTCTATCCAGTCTTTCTTTATATGAAAGTCCAGACATCACAGGAATCAGTCTGGTGAACCTTCTCTGTACTCCCTCTATGGCAAGTATGTCTTTCCTCAGATTTGGAGACCAAAACTGTACACAATACTCCAGGTGTGGTCTCACCAAAACTCTGTACAACTGCAGTAGAACCTCCCTGCTCCTATACTCAAATCCTTTTCCTATGAATGCTAACATACCATTCGCTTTCTTCACTGCCTGCTGCACCTGCATGCCAACTTTGAATAACTGGTGTACCATGACATCCAGGTCTTGTTGCATCTCCCATTTTCCTAATCGGCCACCATTCAGATAATAGTCTACTTTCCTGTTTTTGCCACCAAAGTGGATAACCTCACATTTATCCACATTATACTGCATCTGCCATGCATTTGCCCACTCACCCAGCCTATCCAAGTCACCTTGCAGCCTCCTAGCATCCTCCTCACAGCTCACATTGCCCCCCATACAAAATACTTTGTTTGAATTTAGCTCAAAATCAACAATGTTCACTCATTTGTACTGGTGGATCATGGTTTCCACAAGCTCAGCACAATCAATTCCAGTGAAGAAACTTTCCCGTAACAATACAGCAAGAAATACAAATAAATGCAATGGATGCTTTAGAAAACCAAATAACAAGAATGCACTTCCACAAAAATTAACATCTTTTTGCTATCCATGTGGAGTTTCTCCACATGACCATGTGGGTTTTCTCTGGGAGCTCCGGTTTCCTCCCACACTCCAAAGACGTACAGGTTTGTAGGTGAATTCTATTTATAAAATTGTAAATTGTCGTGCGTGTGTGTGTGTGTCTGTGCAAATATATATATATATATATATATATATATATATATATATATATATATAACTTTTTTCTGTTTATTATATTATTTACAGAGTATTATGTTGACATATTCTGTTGAGCTGCTGCAAGTTAGAATTTCATTGTCATTTGGGACGAAACAATAAAACACTATTGACAAGTGGAGAGCATTCTATGCCACACACCAGACGTACTTTGTAGATGGTGCACAGACCTCTGCTGTCAGAGAGCAATGGTTTCTTTATTGTCACAGATACAATGAAATGCTTGTTCTGCGTGCTATCCAGCATATCACACTATCCAGCAGTACAATAGATCCTGTGTTGGAATATCACGCAGAGAGTCGCCACATCCCAGTGCCATCTTGCCACTTCCAAGTCGCTGAAAAGTTTGATCTTGACCCGGACAAGGACACATACAATTGTTATATTCTCACATTAAGGCCCGGTGTCCTGGCTGCAGTGGGTCTCTACAGTAAAAGTCGGCCGGGCCCAGCACAATGCCATCGGCTCCTTCTATCACCTCTCCGTGCAGCTGCTGCTCGATCTGCCCACTAACCAGGCCTCCACAAGTCACATCAATATGTTTCCAGTTACCATTTAAACTGATGCCTAAACATGTCAAGTAGTAGTGCTTGCTTCATATATCTTTGTCAAAGTCTAGCATGGACATCCTCAATTTATGACATTTAAAAGAAATATCGAAGACAAGTTTTATCTTATTTCCAATTAATAATTGAAAAGGTTCTCAACCAGAAACATCACCCATTCCTTTTCCCCAGAGATGCTGTCTGACCTGCTGAGTTACTCCAGCTTTTGGATGTCACTCGTCTGAGAAAATAAAACATTGTTCCCAGTGGACTATGTCCCAAGTTTCCAAAAGAAACAAAACGAATACATTAATCACAATCCTACGATCCTCGTTGATTAAGATGATAATGTCATGGCCAATGAACTGGCCTCAACTACCTTCTGCGGCAGAGAATTCCACAGATTCAACGTATGTTGATGTTGCACCATGTTTCATGGATAGGTTAAGACATGTCATTAAGACCCATCAGTTTTGGATAGACACAAAATGCTGGAGTAACTCAGCGGGTCAGGCAGCATCTCTGGAGAAAAGGAATAGGTGATGTTTCGGGTCGAGACCATAAATCTGTACAATGTGAATGGCTCGACTGTAATCATGTATTGTCTTTCTGCTGACTGGTTAGCATGCAACAAAAGTTTTTCATGGTACCTCAGTACCAGTGACAATAAACAAACCACAAACTTGTGTTCCCTTGAAGCTTTCCATGGATTCCACCATCTTTAGTCTTGTTTTGATCGCTGCAACACCGACCCATTGTCAAGACCAAGACAGCCACTGCTCAGTCTGATGAATGGTTTGGACCCAAAACATCACCCATACTTTTTTCTCCACAGATGCTGCCTGACAGGCTGAGTTAGGCCAGCACCTTGTGTCTATCCACTGCCAAGACAATGGGTGTTGAAGGACAAGACTCTGTATTTTTTAAGAACTTTGGAACTTGAAGGCACCAGAAATGTGACAACTCGTGTACTGCCTCAGTGTAATGTACTATTCTTACACAGTTGGGTTGATTGTGCTCATGTATGTACAGATTTACTGAATTTCACCGCACCTTGGTACATGTAACAATAAAGTACCATGGAATAAGTATATAGCAGTACATCACAGACAGGTAGATATAGGGGAGGTTTATGAACAGGTTTCCAAGATGGTTGTGTAATGAGATCGGAAAATGGGAAAATAGGAGCTATATTAAAAAGGTTTTCAAAATGATGACATGGGGTAGGTGGAGGACAAACTAAGATATAGGATTGGGTCTTGAGTCAGTAATAAAGCATGGAAACTGGCCCTTCAGCCCAAATTACCCACAGCAACCAACATGTCCCATCTGCACTAGTCCTACCTGCACTTGGCCCATATACCTCTGCACCTAAAAATCCATGTACCCATCTAAATGTGTCTTAAACATTGTGTTAGTTACTGCGTGGGTGAGAGCCCAGAGTGCAAGATCTAAAATTCTTGTCCAAAGTCTAGAAGTGAAGTGACAAATTTCACTCGGTTTCAGGATCTGAAATGCTCAATTCATAAAGCTGTTTCTTAAATTGTTAAGTAATTTTAGAAAGGAGTCAGAAGTCATCTTTAAACCAAATGATTATCCAAATGAATACTGGAAATCCCAGTATTTATACATAAGGTTTACATTTTTATAGAAACAAGCTCATGGCTTATTGCTTGTGAGGGGACAAGCCTGAATCTGGGACATTGTCATACAGCACCCTTTGGCCCAACTTGTCTACGCTGACCAAAATGTCCCATCTAAGCTAGTCTTATTTGCCTGAATGTGGTCCATATCTCTCTAAACCATACCTAGTCATCTACAGGTGCAAATGTCTTTAAAATGTTCAATTCAACTTGTTTTATTTGTCATATGTAGGTTAACACAGGGTCAATGTTACAATGAAATGTGTTTGACAAGACAAAGGGTCACCTCAGCAGTAATATAACACGGATATTCTTGTACCTGCCTCAACTACTGCCTCTGGCAGCTCACTCCACATACCACCCCCCACCGAGTGGAAAAGTTGGCACTTGGGTTCCTGCTTAATCTTCCCCCACTCTCCTTAAACCTACACCATCTGGTTCTTGATTCCCTTACTTAGAGACACACCAAGGAAACAGACCCTTTGGCCCACTGAGTCCGTGCTGACCAGCGATCACCCGATAAACTAGCACTATCCTACACACCAGGGAGAATTTAAAATGTTATCCAAGGTAATTAACATACAAACCTGTACGTCTTTCGAGAGTGGCAGAATACCAGAGCCCCCAGATAAAACCCACGTGGTCACAGGGAGAAAGTATGAACTCCATCTGTAGTCAGGAGTGCAACTCTACCACTACCCCAATGTCCCGCCCCTTTCAATTGTATTTGAGTTTGTCTTGATCGTATTTCTTTATGCTGTATCTGATCGGATAACATGCAAAACAAAGCTTTTCAATGTACCTCTTTAGGCAACGTGGCAACCATGTGCCTGTCTTGAGGTCCTCTGAGGGAGCGCTGTATGTATGTATTTATGTATGTATTGTTGATCTATGTACCACTGTATGTAGCACGTTAGTACCTGCACTAATGTAAAGCACTTTGGCCAACGAGAGTTGGTTTTAAATGTGTTATAGAAATAATATTGACTTGACTTGTGACCAACCTAATGGAGAAAACATTAAAGATCAATCTGCAGATTGATGTCTACATTTCTTTTACATCCAAAGTCCTTTTTTATTTTTTATTTCATACGATAACTATTCAAGGACATACAGGTTATTCTCAAAATACACACACACACACACTGTTATTTTGACAGCCCAGTATAACTGGATAATGTGTCTAAAGATTGTAATTGCCAAGTCTTCACAAGGTCAGTTAAGAATGGAATGCAGATTCTTGCATCAATTAAACCGGCTGTGTAAGGAGGGATGTGGATTGTAATCGAACAGGTCAAGGCTGCAAACTAGTGATTGTTTGGAAAATAAGCAGGGATAGACAAGCCAATCAATTGTTTTATGTTCTTGACTTTTTGGTGACCAAGACTTAAAATATTTGATGCTCTAGGTAGATTTTGGAAATATGAGTCCCACCTCTACTGATATTTGCAGAAACAAATGTACAATAATTTAAAGAGAAATCCTAATTTGAATATAACTCAAAATTGCCTTGGCAACTCCCAAGGACTTCAAGCTTTTTATACTACATGGTTTTATTTTAAATGTATTGAACTTTTTTCTGTACTACATTATCTATTGAGTACTGCGTTTATTAACCTGTTGTTCTGCTGCAAGTAAGAATTTCTGTGTTAACATTGTTCCTGCACAATGAACACAGCCTTTAATGCCACATTAGCTGGTTATGAAGTAATGGTTTCTGAATTCACCCAGCACTACACTTGACCTAGATTCTCCAATTGTGACTATTTGTTCCTAATTTTGTAACAAGTAGTAAAAAACTTTCACTGTATTCCCTCAGCGACCTTCAAACATATTACCCCTCAAGAAAACATAATCCAAGATTATCCCATTTCTTATCTGAGGCAACAAGAACCATCACTGAATTAGTGAGAGCTAATCCATTGATTAGTTTTCTCCAAGGCTTGGAGATTTTCTCGAAGATCAACCACTCAATACACAATAGTCCAAGTGAAGTTGCATTGGTGTACAATATATCATTAAATGAATAGTCAATTACAAAAATTTAGCTTGGCTCCCATCAATGAATAAGCAGTTTCTGTTTTCTAGAACGGACAACCCCTCATTTTTACAACAGTGGATTTAAAGACAAAATACCAAACATAAGCAAAGTGAAATGAAACTCAAAACAAACTGCGCACTACAAAATCCATCGGATTCATGAAGCAAGACTCATATCCACTGTTCTTATATCTGTAGTAAGTTATGGAAACTGGAATTTTGTCTTACAAACTTCTTAAAAGACAATCTTAAAACTTTCCATGAGGAAATGACTCAAGTTAACTCGACTAGTTTGAGTTCTCGTACAAGATTAATACTACACAGACCGAAATCTCTGATGGCTTGCAGGCATGCATTAATATTTTGAAGAATTTGCTGTCATAACACTGAGCACAGTACAAATGGATGGCATTACAGTTTAGTCTGAAGAAAACTGGTTGATTTGCCCTTAAAAACCAGTATCCAAAAGAAAAAATATACAAAAGACTATTATAATATGCCCCCAGACTTATTAGATGAAGCCATGAAGATAAAGGCTGAATCAGCAAATCTAATATCATACTTATATAATATTATATTGAATATAGAAATACCTACAACAGATAATATTAGAAGAGATTGGGAACAAGAATTAGCTATAAAAATTTCAAAAGAGAGCTGGGATAAACACTTAATATATGTGCATAAATGCTCGATCAACGTACGACATACTCTAATCCAATATAAAACATTACATAGACTATATTATTCAAAAACTAAAATAAATAAATTCTTCCCCAATGTCTCACCCATTTGTGATAAATGTCAGGTACAAGAAGCTAACATAGCGCACTCTTTTGTTTTCTGTACAAAAATTCAAAAATTCTGGAACGAAATATTTGAAATCTTTACAAAATTATTTAAAACAAAACTTCTACCCAGAGTAGAATGGATCATTTTTGGAATATCGGAAGGTAACCCGGAATTAAATATGTTTCAAGAGAACTTACTTAATTATGGGCTAATAATCGGAAAAAAGCTTATACTTAAATTTTGAAAAATGCTCCAATACCAACAACAAAAATGTGGATTTCAAACATGTTCGAAACACTACACTTGGAAGAGATGAGACTCCTCCTAGCAGGTAAAGCAAATCACTTCCAAAAGACGTGGTCTGCATTTATGGAACTATTACAAGCATAAGGTGCAATAATAAGTTAAAATATAAAGGCTACCAGGACCTGGTAATGGGGGGTATAAAATACATTTTTAATAAAAACATGGTTGGTATATCCTTTTTTGCGGAGTTTTGTGTTACAATAGAGCGACTGATTTTCCTTTTTTCCTTTTTTCCTTTCTTTCTAGGGTCTTAATTATTTTCTTTGCTTCCTTCTCTAATTCCTTCCCTAAGGGGTTATTTTCTGCACCTTCACGATTCTTGCTTACTTTTCTTACTTCTTTTAATATTTCTCTTTTAAAGCTCAAAAAATGAAGTGGTACAACATAATGTAATAAGATATATGCGATGTATTAATGTGATCTACTGTACTGCTAATAAAAATAAAATTTAAAAAAAAAACAAACAAAAAAAACAATCAATATCTACCTGATGGTAGATTATACAAATATAATGTTGGAAGATAATATTTGCAACTTGCTGTGGTCACTCACGTGTATAAATCTTCCCGAAAGCATGGAGTTAAAATGATTCCATAGGTGATGCACATAGGTGATAGGTGAAACATAGATAGAAACATAGAAAATAGGTGCAGGAGGAGGCCATCCGGCCCTTCAAGCCAACGCCGCCATTCATTGTAATCATGGCTGATCGTCCCGCATCATTAACCCATGCCTGCCTTCTCCCCACATCCCTTGATTCCTCTAGCCCCTAGAGCTCTATCTAACTCTCCCTTAAATCCATCCAATGACTTCACTGCCCTCTGTGGCAGGGAATTCCATAAATTCACAACTCTCTGGGTGAAAAAGTTTTTCTCACCTCAGTCTTAAATGACCTCCCCTTTATTCTAAGGCTGCGGCCCCTGGTTCTGGATACGCCCAAGATTGGGAACATTTTCCTCCATCTAGCTTGTCCAGTCCTTTTATAAAGGGTATAGGGTATTTCACAGAGCTTAGGCGTTTGAAAAGTGTTGTTTTATTTAAAAGACAAAGATTGGAATACAATTATTACATTATTAGCTTCAGTGTTTTTAAATCACAAGCAAATTAATGGATTAGTTATTTAATTAAGGGCCTGCCCCATGAGCATGCGACTCCATGCATCAAGCACGACCTAAAGGGCCTGTCCCACCAGCATGCGCCTGCATGCGGCAAGCGCGACCAAACCAGAAGCGGGGGCCGCGCGGAGGTCGAGTGAGTGACATGAAGTTTGAGTGAAGTCCGCGGGAAGTTCACGCGTGACGTACGGCGTCGAGACGGCCACGGGCCGGCAGGCGGATGCCGCGCAGAACTTTTGAACACGGTCAGTTTTTCACAGCCCATGTCGATGCCGGGACCAGCTCCGCACAACTCCATACGGCTCCGGCGCTCGAAGTGGGACCGGCCCCGCGAGGCCATACGCTTCAAGCGACCACGTTAGGTCGCGCTTGCCGCATGGAGACGCATACTCGTGGGACAGGTCACAAGTTTCATTGGTTTCAGCTTCCTAATTCTTTCCGTGTATGTAGCTAACTCTGCACAGTCCGATAGTTGAATCTGGGATATGGTAACCTGCCTATCATAGTGAATATTGATTGATCGATTGAAAGATACTGAATGGAACCAGGCTCTTGGGCCCACTGAGCCCATGCTGACCATTGATTCACACTTGTTCTATGTTATCCCAATGTTGCATTCACGCCCTAAACACTAACAACAATTTTACAGAGGTCAATTAAACTAAATGTTATCCCTAACTATATATGATTCCCTTTATCCTGTATCAATACACTGTGGGTGGCTCGATGCAGAGTCTTTCTGGTTGGCCCACATTATAAACTTTTCATGTCCCTCTGTACATGCAGGTGCAGGTGCAGCAGGCAGTAAAGAAAGCCAATGGTATGTTAGCTTCCATTGCAAAAGGATTTGAGTATAGGAGCAGGGAGGTTCTACTGCAGTTGTACAGGGTCTTGGTGAGACCACACCTGGAGTATTGCGTACAGTTTTGGTCTCCAAATCTGAGGAAGGACATTATTGCCATAGAGGGAGTGCAGAGACGGTTCACCAGACTGATTCCTGGGATGTCAGGACTGTCTTATGAAGAAAGACTGGATAGACTTGGTTTATACTCTCTAGAATTTAGGAGATTGAGAGGGGATCTTATAGATACTTACAAAATTCTTAAGGGGTTGGACAGGCTAGATGCAGGAAGATTGTTCCCGATGTTAGGGAAGTCCAGGACAAGGGCTTAAGGATAAGGGGGGAATCCTTTAAAACCGAGATGAGAAGAACTTTTTTCACACAGAGAGTGGTGAATCTCTGGAACTCTCTGCCACAGAGGGTAGTTGAGGCCAGTTCATTGGCTATATTTAAGAGGGAGTTAGATGTGGCCCTTGTGGCTAAGGGGATCGGGGGGTATGGAGAGAAGGCAGGTACGGGATACTGAGTTGGATGATCAGCCATGGTCATATTGAATGGCGGTCCGGGCTCGAAGGGCCGAATGGCCTACTCCTGCACCTAATTTCTATGTTTCTATGTTTACACGTGACAATAAACTAAACTAACCATCCAAACCACACATCTTTGGGATGTGGAAGGAAACAGGAACACTCAGGGAACCCACGCAATCACAGGGGGAATGTGCAAACTCCACACATGCAGTTCTCAAGGTCAGGCTCTAACATAGAAACATAGAAAATAGGTGCAGGAGTCGGCCCTTCGAGCCTACACCATTCGCCATTCAATATGATCATGGCTGATCATCCAACTCAGTATCCTGTACCTGCCTTCTCTCTATACCCCCTGATCCCTTTAGCCACAAGGGCCACATCTAACACCCTCTTAAATACAGGCAATGAACTGGCCTTAACTACCTTCTGTGGCAGAATATTCCACATATTCGCCACTATCTGTGTGAAAAATGTTTTTCTCATACCAGTCCTAAAAGACTTCACCCTTATCCTTAAACTGTGACCCCTTGTTTTGGACTTTCCCAACATTGGGAATAATCTTCTTGCATCTAGCCTGTCCAACCCCTTAAGAATTTTGTAAGTTTCTATAAGATCCCCCCTCAATCTTCCAAATTCTAGCGAGTACAAGCTGAGTCTATCCAGTCTTTCTTCATATGAAAGTCCTGACATCCTAGGAATCAGTCTGGTGAACCTTCTCTGTACTCCCTCTGTGGCAAGAATGTCTTTCCTCAGATTAGGAGACCAAAACTGTACGCAATACTCCAGGTGTGGTCTCACAAAGACCCCGTACAACTGCAGTAGAACCTCCCTGCTCCTATACTCAACTCCTTTTGCTATGAATACTAACATACCATTTGCTTTCTTCACTGCCTGCTGCACCTGCATGCCTACCTTCAATGACTGGTGTACCATGACACCCAGGTCTCGCTGCATCTCCCCTTTTCCTAATCGGCCACCATTCAGATAATAGTCTACTTTCCTGTTTTTGCCACCTAAGTGGATAACCTCACATTTATCCACATTATACTGCATCTGCCATGCATTTGCCTATTAACCTGGATCTTTGGCACTGGGAGGCAGCTGCTTTATCCGTTACTCCACTTTATTGGGCTGAGACTGAAAAGGAGTAGACAAACGTGTGGGGCATATTTTTTTCACAGAAGATGATGGGTCCCTGGAACATGCTGCTAAGGTTTGAGTACAGAGGAGATTTACTAGAATGTTGCCTGGGTTTCAACAACTAAGTTACAGAGATAGGTTGAATGTTAGGTCTTTATTCTCTGGAGCGCAGAAGGGTAAGGGGGGACTTGATAGAGGTCTTTAAAATGATGAGAGGGATAGACAGAGTTGATGTGGATAAGCTTTTCCCTTTGAGAATAAGGAAGGTTCAAACAAGAGGACATGACTTCAGAATTAAGGGACATAAGTTTAGGGGTAATATGAGGGGGAACTTCTTTACTCAGAGAGTGGTAGCGGTGTGGAATGGGCTTCCAGTGGAAGTGGGGGAGGCAGGTTCATTGGTATCATTTACAAATAAATTGGATAGGCATATGGATGAGAAGGGAATGGAGGGTTATGGTATGAGTGCAGGCAGGTGGGACTAAGGGGAAAAAGTTGTTCAGCACGGACTTGTAGGGCCGAGATGGCCTGTTTCCGTGCTGTAATTGTTATATGGTTTGTTTTGGATCTGGATATGATAGTGCCATGTATGATTATGAATATGCAGGGAATGGAGCGATATGGATTATATGCAGGCAGATAAGAGTTGGCCTTGGCATAATGTTCAGCTCAGACATTGTGGGCCAAAGGGCTTGTTTCTGTGCTGTGCAGTTTGGTTTGAGGATACTGTGGGGAAACAGGCCTTTTGGCCCAACAAGTCTGCATTGACTAGCAATCACCCATACAATGATTCTATCCTGCACACTAGGGACAATTTAGACAAGACAATTAACCAACAAACCAGCATGTCTTTTGGAAAGTCGGAGGGAATGAGAGTTCCAGAGAAACCCCACAGTCACGGGGAGAATGTACCAACAACACCCATAGCCAGGATCGAACCGCTGTCTCTGGCGCTGTAAGGCACCAATTCCACTGCTGCGTCTGTGCTCTATATTCTAGGATGACATTATTTACAAGAAGAAAGAAACAATGTCAGAAAACATATTACACCAACGAACAATTAAATAGGAAGTCACAGCTTCAAATGACACCTTTGTTGTCTCCAAAACCAGTGCATTCATACTCCACGTATAACGAGCATAAAAGGCAACTCTTTTTGAACTCAGTCTGAAGAAGTGTTTCGGCCCGAAACGTTACCTATATCCTTTGCTCAATAGATGCTGCTGCACCCGCTGAGTTTCTCCAGCATTTTTGTGTACCAACTCTGTTTGAAGAATGTTTTTCTCACATTTTGTCCAAGTTAATGGTTGATTAGTTAACATTGAGCCACGATATAATGATTTTGGTTTACTTAAGTCTTGTGTTTCAGTTGAAAATCGTATATTCTGCTTGCTACTAATTGAGGTTGTTTATACAGTTTTAAAGAGGTCAGTACGCATATTATAATTGTTTTGCTAAAATGGATCTATGGAAGATATGCAGAAAAAATACAATCATCTTTAACCTGTGGATAATTAAGAGTACGTTGTTCCTTCCTGTGCATTTGCTGAAATTTCCAAATCAGACTAGATTTATCTGCTGTGCAGTTTTTACCCAGACAGGTGTTGCTGTTTGCATGACCAACAATTTCCCTTTGGGATCTTTCTGGTTAAAAACTTCCCAGTAATTTTCCTCATAATTTACCTTAAATAGAAAGCAGGAAATTACCAGCTCGTTAGCTTAACATTTGTGACAGAGAAAAGGATAATGGCTACCATTACAGTTTTTGCTCATTGCTTGAACACTATAGACCCATGCTTAGACCAAAGTAACACAACTTTAAGTTTTTGTTACTATACCTTAAACACATGTAACCATACCTTAAACAAAAGTGCTGCTTTGCACTTTAGTTACAATTCTGCAACACACTTGCTCCTTTCTGCAACACACTTGCTCCTGCACACTACACACTATTTCATACATAAGACACTTTGTTCAAAAATGAAATCTCAGGGTACCATTGGGAAGACACAGCTATTCAAAACACAAAACACATTGGGTAATTAAAACACTAAGATACACACCTGAAAATACATACTTACAACACTGAACACCAATCAGCCAGCTACAAAAAGGCCCCAGTTAAGCCATTTTGAGAACTTTGCAAGCATGGATGCAGGGAGAGCAAGAGGCAGAGGCAGAGGAAGAGGAGGACGTGGTCGAAGAGGCCATGCACGGGCCATTATTTCCGATGACATAAGAGCAACTTTGGTGGACCATGTCATAAACATTGGCCTGACTATGAGGGAAGCTGGGCAGAGATTCCACCCTAATCTAAGCCGTTGCACAGTTTCATCCATAATAAGGACATTCCGACTGGAAAACAGGTATGTCTTCAACTCTCTACTTTCTACTCTACTCAGATGGTATCTAGAGTATTTACAGTACTGTACATATCACGTTACCGTATCACATGTATTGTATTGCAGGGTGGCTAATCCTCCTTTTGGAACGAAAGTGGTAGTTTTGTGAAACATACCATGATTACGTATATTGAGATGTTTCAGTACAGTGTATGGTATATACAGTAAAGTACAGTATATACAGTACTGTAAAAAAGAAGCAAACCAATAACAATTTGTGGTTGCATTTTGCTATAGAACGACTAGAAGACCTTCTGGGGTGGACGCCAATGCCTGTTCACCCAACAGCAGGAACTTGCCATTGTGGACCTAGTCAGAGCAAACAATGCAATCCGGCTCCAGCAGTTAGGGCAACAAATACTTGCAGATAGATAGGCAAGTGTTCAACAACATAAACCGAGTAAGCATCACCACTATAAGACACATCTTGGTAAAGCACAAAATGACCATGAAGCAACTGTACAGGGTCCCATTTGAGAGGAACAGTGACGTTTTGACAAAGGATTGTTAGGTTTTCATAGCAGAGTTTAGGTTTCGATAGCAGAGTTTCAATTTGACATGGATGTGAATGGTTTATTTCCCAGTGTTGTGTCTTATTTGCTTGTGTGTAGAGTTTTGACACAATGAGCAAAGTTTTGCAAAACGTGTTCAAGCAACGGGCAAAAACTGTAAAGATGTTGAAAGATTAAAGGACACTTAAAGAGAAAAATTAAGGCAACCAAACAAAGCCATCGTGGGTTAATGAAAGAGAAAGCATGTTTTACAAATTTTTGTTTGGAAGTAATGTGTGGTGTGTATCTTTTTTTCTAGCTGGGTGGAAGAGATGGAATGCCACAGTGATTAATACTGAAGAATCAACCTCTAACAATTTAGAAAGAGGGAATTTGAGCTGTGGCTTGAGGTTGCCTGCAGATGGTGCCCCCCAACTAGCCTTCGTGGCCAGCTGCAGCTGCGACTGTTCAATGGGGCCAAAATGGCACCTCCTGCATAGGGACTCAGTGGGCTGTTCTGTGGGTACTGCACTGATAGACAGGGCCGGCCTTAGGAGGTACGGGGACCAATTGGGAATAATTTTGGTGAGCCCCAGTTTCCCCGCCAAGGTCTATAGAATTGTAGAAATATAAATAAAGTCTATTATAGACGTTATATCTCTATGGTAGAATAGAAAGCAATCAAAATGTGCGCTTAAAAGTGACTACGAGTTAATGAACCAAACAGATCTAAGCTACTTTTTAATATAAAATCGCATATGTGTAAGCCTACAAGTAACAAACAAAATGTGGGGCTTCTGCCCCATCCTACCCTTTGGGCTTCTACCCCGTCCTAACTTAGTTATGTGTGTGTGTGTGTGTGTGTGTGTGTGTGTGTGTGTGTGTGTGTGTGTGTGTGTGTGTGTGTGTGTGTGTGTGTGTGTGTGTGTGTGTGTGTGTGTGTGTGTGTGTGTGTGTGTGTGTGTGTGTGTGTGTGTGTGTGTGTGTGTGTTGTCTGTGTGTTAGTTGTGTGTGTGTGTGTGTGTTAGTTGTGTGTGTGTGTGTTAGTTGTGTGTGTGTGTGTGTGTTAGTTGTGTGTGTGTGTGTTAGTTGTGTGTGTGTGTGTGTGTGTTAGTTGTGTGTGTGTGTGTTAGTTGTGTGTGTGTGTGTGTGTGTGTGTGTGTGTGTGTGTGTGTGTGTGTTGTCTGTGCGTTATATGTGGAAGGAGAGAAGGGAGAGAAGGGAGAGAAGGGAGAGAAGGGAGAGAAGGGAGAGAAGGGAGGGAGGAGAGAAGGGAGAGAAGGGCAAAGAGAGAGAGGAAGGAGGGAGGGAGGGAAGGATAGAAAGAAAGGGGGAGGGAGGAAGAGAGAAGGGCAAAGAGAGAGAGGAAGGAGGGAGGGAGGGAAGAAGAGGAGGGAAGAAGGGAAGAGAGGGAGGGAAGGAAGGAGAAAAGGGAGGGAGAGAGCCGGCAGCGGGAGCAGATGCCGGGGCCGGGACGGATGGGTGTGAGCTGAGGCCGAGGTTTGTAAACGTTGCTCCAACCCCCAGCCCGGCCCTCCCTCTGTTGGTCCCCGCTCCTCCCCGGGGGGAGAGAGAAGGGGAGCTGGGTCTGTGTGCGTGGAGCACGGTGACAGGAGGGGCGGGAGTGCTGCCCCGGGACCGTGAGGGAACGTCCCACCTCCCCCTTCTCCATTCACCCCTCACATCCCCCTAATCTCTCTCCACCCCTCTCTTGCCCCTCCACCCGAGGAAGATTTTTGGAAGTATATCTAAAAGTTGCTTTCTCACATTTTCTAAGGTTAAACATCTCAAATGAGTCATTTAAAATTTGCACATCATGATATTTTCGAAATATTTACAAAATTATTCAAGATAAGAATGGAACTTAATACTGAAATGATTATATTTGGCATAATAGAAGATGGGAATAAATTGAACACATCTCAACATTTATTCTTTAACTATGGTTCAATAATAGCAACAAAATTAATACTTAAATTTTGGAAAAATACATCAATACCAACGCTTAAAAATGTGGATAGCAAGCATGTTGGACACCGCACATCTTGAGGGAATGCAATTCCTCCTAATGGATTAATCAGACCAATTCAGAACGAGTTGATCTCCATTTGTCGTCTTTTTGGAATCATATGGTGCTTCAATTTATTTTATTTTATTATTTTTTTTTAAATGTTTTATTCTCTTTTTTCTATTTTCTTTTTCACAACTTTCTTCACTTATTCGTGTTTTTTCCTTTTCTTCACACAGCTTATACAGGTGTATAACTTTTTATCCGGAGTTCCGGAAACCGAAAAACTCCGAAAACAGGCCATTTTTTCCAGGATGTCGTCTGCACATGAAAGCTGGCGTTTGACCCGAAACGACCCACGGTCAACCCAGGTCTGTACTACTGTAGCGGCTGCCTCCTCCCCGGAGACTGGGGAGACACATAAACATCAGTAAATCATTGCTTAAAGGTTAGTCAGTTAGTTTGGAGGGCTTTTATGTTAAAGGGGGGGGGGGGGGGTGAAGGGGTAAACTTTAATTCTTAGTCCCCTACCTGGTCGGAGAGGCGGGGAGCGGTCAATGCCTTACCGGGTCGCCGTGCAGTAAGCTCCGCAGCGCTGGGGCTGCGGGCGTCCGGCCGCGGGCGGCGCCGGTTGTAGCTCCGATCCCGGCAACTCTACCCCTGGCTGCGAGGCGCTCCAAATCCACCGCCGCCCGCGGCCGGACGCCCGCAGCCCCAGCTCCGCGAATGTTGGGAGTCGGCGGCGTCGCAGCGCTGGGATACCAGCGGGGAGCGGGCAATGCCTTACTGGGTCGCCGTGCGGTAAGCTCCGGAGCGCTGTGGCCGCCGACGCCCAACATTCGCGGAGCTGGGGCTGCGGGCGTCCGGCCGCGGGTGGCGCTGGATTTGGAGCGCCTCGCAGCCAGGGGTAGAGTTGCCGGGGTCGGAGCTCCAACCGGCGCCGCCCGCGGCCGGACGCCCGCAGCCCCAGCTCCGCGATGTTGTGAGTCGCCGACCAGGTAGGGGACTAAGAATTAAAGTTTCCCCCTTCACCCACCCCACCCCCACCACCACATAAAATCCCTCCAAACTAACTGACTAACATTTATGCAATGATTTGCAATGATTTTCCGGGGAGGAGGCAGCCGCTCCAGACTTTTCAAGCCGCCCGCGCTACCTACCTAATTTACGCTAAAAATCTTCCATTCGGAAATCCGAAAATGTCCGAAATCCGACAAGTGTCTGGTCCCAAGGCTTTCGGATAAAAGGTTGTGCACCTGTATTTCACGTCTTTCTATCCTTTACTATCTAACTTATTTTTCTTATTCTATTCTTTCTTCAATATATAAAAAAAGAATATGTACATGAAATGTATTATGAAAATATATATTAGGCACTTTGATGCCATATGATTGTACTTACTTCTAATAAAAAAAAATTAAAAAAATGTGCGCATCATTTGATTGCAATAGAATGGGTGAATGTTCCCGCCTCTAAAATGAGTCTTTATAAGACCATAAGGCATTCGAACAGAATGAGGCCATTCAGCCCATCGTGTCTGCTCCACCATTGGCTGATTTATTTTTCCCTCTCAACCCCATTTTCCTGCCTTCTCCCCATAACCTTTGATGCCCTTCTTAATCAAGAACTCTGTCTTAGTTTAGTTTAGTTTAACGATACAGCGTGGAAACAGACCCTTCAGCCCACCAAACCCATACCACCCGTTAACTCGTTCTATGTTCAGAAGAAGGATCTCGACCCGAATCGTCACCTATTCCTTCGCTCCATAGATGCTGCCTCACCCGCTGAGTTTCTCCAGCATTTTTTATCTACCTTCGATTTTTCCAGCATCTGCAGTTCTTTCTTAAACAACAAGTGTACAGGTCGGCGTGAATACGGTAGGTTGAAGAACAATTTCTATACTATATTTCTAAAATCTAAATGCTAGGTGGGTGGAAATTTCTACAAGGAAATTTCTTACTTCACAATGCAGTGACCAGTATTCTATGTATCTTTTGAATGTTTTTTTTTCCACTGAAAGACACTAACAGCAGCAAAATAAATGGGATGGGCAGTAAGAAGCCATTGTTTCCTATTACTTACTGATCTTTCACCAATTCACCTTCTCATATTATCTCAAACCCATGTCCGCATTCTATCTTGTAACCTTCTGTTGTTAACTTTTCAAATATCTTTGAATCTGTGGAATTCATTGCCACAGACTGCTGTGGAGGCCTAGTCATTGGGTATTTGTAAAGCAGAGATTGATAGGTTCTTGATTAGTATGGGCATCAAAGGTTATGAGGAGAAGGCACGAGAATGGGAAACATTGATCAGCAAAGATCGAATGGCAGGGCAGACTCGGTGGCTGATTGACCTAATTCCGCTTTTATGTCGATGCTTTTTTGAAATCCAATATATTAAATCCACTGTTTCCCCTAATCCATGCTGCCAGTTCCATCTTCAAAAACTTGTACAAGGTTTGTCAAACAAAATGTCTCCTTCCTGCAACCATGTGGATTGTGCAATTCCTGTTCTGATTTTCTTTGTGCCGTGTCACCAATTATGCAATGTACAATTTTACCATTGTTTGGTTGTTTATTCTTGATTAGTACGAGTGTCAGGGTTAATGGGGAGAGGCAGGAGAATGGGGGTTGAGAGGGAAAGATACATCAGCCATGATTGAATGGCAGAGTAGACTTGATGGGGCCGAATGGCCTAATTCTGTTCCGATAACTTATGAACAAACTTTATTTTAACATTTGTTCAATTTCCTAAAGTGGTGGTCATTAAATTGTTGTGAATGAAGTGTATGAATTAGTGTCAAACTACTACAGATGGATGAAGGAGATATAGTTGTTGATTTAGACATTACTATATAACCATATAACAATTACAGCACGGAAACAGGCCATCTCGACCCTTCTAGTCCGTGCCGAACACATAATCTCCCCTAGTCCCATATACCTGCATTCAGACCATAACCCTCCATTCCTTTCCCGTCCATATAACTATCCAATTAATTTTTAAATGATAAAAACGAACCTGCCTCCACCACCTTCACTGGAAGCTCATTCCACACAGCCACCACTCTCTGAGTAAAGAAGTTCCCCCTCATGTTACCCCTAAACCTCTGTCCCTTAATTCTCAAGTCATGTCCCTTTGTTTGAATCTTCCCTACTCTCAGTGGGAAAAGCTTATCCACGTCAACTCTGCCTATCCCTCTCATCATTTCTAAGACCTCTATCAAGTCCCCCCTTAACCTTCTGCGCTCCAAAGAATAAAGCCCTAACTTGTTCTACATTATCCAATATGCTCAAGGCCTTTAGTCATAAATTGGAATTGTTTTGATTGATTCATGTGTCAAAATATTGAGTTAAGGCGAGCAGGTTTAAAGAAGTCAGAAATAGGATCCCAACCTGAAACATCACCGACCAAATCTTAGAGATGATGCCCGGGCCACAGAGTTACTCCAGCACACGGTCTTTCTTTTAAGAGGGCAACGTAGTTCATCTTTAATCTAAGAATAAAAGGATGTATCTTTCGAAAGGAGATGAAAAGGAATTGTGTTTGTCAGAGGGTGGTGAATCTGTGGAGGCCAAGTCAATGGATAATTTTAAAGTGGAGATTGACAGATTCCTGATTAATAATATGAAAGGTCCGGAGGAGGAGGCAGGAGAATGGGGTTGAGAGGGGAAGATAGATCATCCATGATTGAATAGCAGAGCAGACTTGATGGGCCGGATGTTTCCTGTTACGTATCAACTTATCTTTGGACACATTTATGAGGACTGACCAATGTTTGTTCAATGGGGTTTAGTGCAATGGGATCTACAGGTGGCTTGTTCTCCATGGACTGGAATGTAATTCATGTGTGAAACACCTACCTGTTATATTGTGTAGGTGTGTACTATTCCTTAATGGTAGCAATCTATAGGGTTGACCTGTTTTTGCTGTTCTGTTCTATAGTTACCATGCCATGTAGTGCTAAGGAATTCAAGTATTCCATTCCTGGAAATTAACAAAACAAATGGCTGTTTAGTTTGGTTTATTGTCACGTGCAGCGAGGTACGGTGACAAGCTTTTGTTGCGTGCTATCCAGTCAGCAGAAATAAAATTCATCATTACAATCGAGCCATAGATACATTATAAGGGAATAGCGTTGAGTGGAAAATAAAGTAAGAAAAAGTGCTGCACTATTAGAGATTTAATGGGCCTGTCCCACTTAGGTGACTTTTTTGGTGACTGCAAGAGACTATGCGGCCACCACACGTTCGCGGGTAGTTGCCGGGGAGTCGCCTTCGTGGTCGTGAGGAGTTCCCGCATTCTGGGAACTAGGCGCGGCCTCGTTATGGTCACCGTGAATTTTTCAACATGTTGGAAAATTAGCAGCGACTAGAATGAAGCCGCCATGGAGAGTAGCGAGAATTCTCGTGCCGTCGGTGAGTCGCTAGGAGGTCCCAATGGGTCGCCAGGAGGTCGAAGGTTCACGTAGGTTGTAGCTGGTGATGACCGGTGAATTTCATTGGCTCATTGGGAAACAAAAAGGTAAGCAGTAGTTTTCAGAGCCAAGGATAAGGGATGTTAAATGTCCGCCGAGCTTCACAGCCGTGTATCTCTGGCTTCTTAAAAGTTTTCTCCACCCCTTCTCCTCCCCCCCCCCCCCCCCCCCCACTCTTAAAGGACTGAAGAGCCTGCCCAACGAGCATGCGACTTCATGCGGCAAGAGCGACCTAACGTGGTCGCTTGAGCCGTACGGCCTCGCGGGGCCGGTCCCACATCGAACGCCGGAGCTGTATGGATTTGTACGGAGCTGTTCCCGACAACACGCGGAGCTCCGAAAAACCGACCGCGTTCAAAGATTCCGCGCGGCAACGGCCTACCGGCCCGCAGCCACATTGAGGCCGTACGCACCGCCTCGACGGGCATACACAACGTCTCGACGCCGGACGCAGCATCTTGATGCCGTACGTCACGCGCGAACTTCCTGCGAACTTCGCTCAAACTTCACTTCACTCACTCGACCACTGCGCGCTCCACGCTTCTGGTTTGGTCGCGCTCGCCGCATGCGGGCACATGCTGGTGGGACAGGCCCTTTACCGTACACTGTGCTTTAGCCGTCTTTTTACAGCGCCAACCTTCCTGTTCATCATGGCGTGTGTCTGGTTCACCTTGGCTTTGCACCGTGTGAATTTTTTAGACAGCCTCCCCCTGCTTGCCCTGTGTCCTGCCTGCATAACTGGCTAGTGAAGGAAGCGATGTGTTTGTGCGTGCATGTGTGTTCCACTCTGACAGTCGCCGTTTCAGTTACTGGTTTTTCAGGTGATTGCAGGCAACTTGACAGTCGCCAGCAGTCCGCTGAAAAATCACCAAAGTGGGACAGGCCCCTAAGAGTATGGAGCGATTGTAATATGTTTGTAGATCTGCTTCTGTGGCTAGCACACAAATAGTCGCCTGTGATGGGCGCCACTGAATACGTATATAAATGTGACAAAGCAAATGGTGACGCTCAATAGGTTGCAAGCCATCTGATTTATAGCTACCTGTATTCACTGTCTCACTGTCCAAAAATCCAATGTTACTCCAGTCACTGTGAACTCAATTTGGCTTCGAAAAGCAAATTATTGTGGGAGCTAAAGAAACAAAATAGAATGAAAATAGACAATTACATAACCTGATCCGCGTCTGAGAAGGCAGGAGTGAAACATTTCTCAACAAATGCTGTAGTTTATTCAGGCAATTGAGAAAACATGTTTAAAGGCTACAAATTGAAAGCTAGACACAGCACAGCCACAACAAACATCATTTATGTACCTAGATATTCTTATCAAATCTGTGTGGGTACAATCACGACCAGAGGTTGATATGACAATTGTTTCTGGAGCTGAACATGTCTTAAAGGCTCCTTAATCGAATGGTGCTGACCACAAATCATTTTAAACGAAGAAATGTATGAACAATGTTATATATTTCTTATCGTGTGAAAGCAAAAGGTTTTCTATCTAATACTCCGTAGACTTCAATGAAAAGTGAAAAAATTGGTGAAAAGTTATGTCCAAACTGAGATTCTAACAATCATCAATATTCGATCCATAAGCTCCTCTGGATAATCATTTTTATTTCAGATTGACACCATCTGAAGGTTTTTTTTTGCTTTTAGGCAGCTGTTTTGTTACTTGTGCCATCAATCCTCTCTTAGAATCTCACGTAGTGCTAAAAATGACTCCGTTAATAACTATTTGGTCGATCAATTAATAACCTGTGTATTTCATCAATCAGTGAACCACTTCAATATTTGTCCAGCCTTTTAATAATTTCAAATACCAAATCAAATAAGTGTTCAATATTTTATCAACTAAACAAAAATATCTAATATCCACCTTCTGGTCATTAACTCTTAACTTTAACAGTATATTCAATACTTTAACAAAAACATACACGTTTAAAATGACTGTTGTTGAAATACTGATATGAGATGCAGAACCCAATTGATTATTAATACTGTATTACCCCCTCTTCTTTTATTTACGTACAATCATTATATAATTAGTTTAGTAGAGAGACAGCATGGAATCAGGCCCTTCAGCCCAACAAGTCTATGCTGGCCATCGATCACCTGTTCACACAAGCTCTAAGTTATCCTATTTTGGGCATCTCCTCTCTACATATTGGGGACATGTCAGGTCTCGCGTTTGATCTAGTTGCTGTTACTAATTGGTTTTTAGTAATAGAGTGTGCATTCTTGTTTTATTTTGGTGTCTCACATCTCCTCTTGTTTCAGGTCCCATTTCCAGTCAGGTCGTTTACCCTCATGTGATTGTTGGACCCTCCCTGATGTGTTTCACCTGTGTCTCGTTATCCCCTGCTAGTCTGTATTTAAGCCCTTTGTGTTTTAGTTCTCATTGCCAGTTTGTTGTGTATGATACTTGGTATCACCTCGTTCCAGCTCTAGAAATCTTGGGACCTCGACCATTGCCTGTTTTTCGACCACAGTTTTTGCCTGCTCCTGGATTGTACTGTTGCCTCTGTTTTTTGCTTACCTGTGTACTGACTTGAACCAATTAAACTCTGAAGACTGATCTGCCCTGTGCCTGAGCCTGCATTTGTGTCCTCCTCCTTGTTCAGTTCTGATATTACAAACTGGCCAACAATGGACTCAGCGGGCTCTGATCCTTTTCGTGCAGCGCTCCAGAAGCAAGAGGAGCGCATCTCGCAATACGAGGGTCAACTCACCTCGATCGTCGCCGGGTTCCGGGACCTCGGCGAGCGTCAGCAGGGGTTCCAGGCGGACATCGGTTCACAGGTGAACACTGTAAGTTCTCGGTTTGAACACCTGGTTACTCGGCTGAATTAGTTGTTTCCTGCTGCGGCTCCCGTGCCTGCCGAGTCTGTTTCCTTGTCTGTGTCTCCTGGAGCTCCGATGGCCACAGCTGCCGCAGCATCTCCATTCGTCCACCTGGCAAGACCGGAACACTTTTCAGGGCAATCGGAGAAGTGTAGACGTTTTTTGATTCAATGTGGTCTGCATTTCGAACTTCAAGCGGCTTCCTTTCCATCAGAACGCTCAAGAGTAGCCTTTATCATCACGCACCTGTCGGGTAGGGCAGAGGCTTGGGCCACGGCGGAGTGGTCTCGGAATTCTACTGTTTGCCAGACGTTGGTCCTGTTCATGGAAGCTCTGTCCCACACGTTTGATCACTCCAATCCTGGCCGAGAGGCTTCACAGAACCTGGTCTCCATGAAACAAGGTAATCGCTCAGTTATGGATTTTGCTATTGACTTTCGAACTGTTGCTGCTAAGAGTGGATGGAATGAGACTGCTTTGTTGGATGCTTTTCGCAATGGATTGTCTGAAGCTATCAAAGATCAATTGGCTCCACTAACCCTGCCTTCCGACTTCGAGTCTATGATTTCCCTGGCTGTCCAGATTGACGCTAGGCTCAGAGAAAGAGAGCGAGAGAGGAGATCGGCAGCAGTTCGTTCCTCCTCCCAGCAGTGGCGGCAGCGTCGCCCTTCGCCTCCCGGTCGGGACTTGTTCCCTCTCGGCCGGTCCAGTCAGCCTACAATGCCACCTGTCTCTTCAGAGGAGCCCATGCAGGTGGGACGAGCCAAACTCAGCCCGGAGGAACGGCAGCGCCGCCTAAGGGAGGGGTGGTGTTTTTACTGTGGTGAACTGGGACATTTGTTGAACAGCTGTTCAGTAAAAGACAAGGCTCACCAATGAAAGAGAGGACATTGGTGAGTTGTACCACTCCTATGAGCCGTTCCTCTCATCAATTGTCGACGGTACAATTGTTGGTGCATTCCCAGTGGCACTCCCTGCAGGCTTTGGTTGATTCTGGGGCAGATGAGAACTTCATGGACATTCGCTTGGCTGATGAATTGGAGCTGGAACGTGAACAGCTTCAAGATCCACTGGAGGCTAGTGCACTGGATGGGCGCCTACTGTACAGGGTAACTCACCAAACTCAACCTGTTCAACTCATCATGGCAGGTAATCACCTTGAGACCATCAGTTTTCATCTCCTCGACTGTCCTCTTCATCCTCTGGTTTTGGGGCTCCCTTGGCTGTCTTACCATAATCCTCACATGAACTGGGGTACTGGGGAAGTAATTTCTTGGGGGAATAACTGTAAACTCATCTATCTGCATGATTCTTCTCATGAGTCTATGAAGGATCCATCAAGGAGCAGTTTGCTGGGATCTTCCAGGTCCACCCTCCAGCAGCCTCCCCGTTCAAGGGAGGAGGATTTTCCAGATATCTCCAAGGTTCCCTCATGTTATTTAGACCTTAAGGAGGTGTTCAACAAGGCCAAGGCCACATCTCTTCCGCCGCATAGACCGTACGATTGCTGCATCGACCTTCTGCCAGGTACAGCGCCTCCTAAGGGTCATCTCTACTCCTTGTCTTCACCTGAGCGGCTCGCCATGGAAAAATACATTGACGACGCCCTTGCTGCTGGGATCATCAGACCTTCCTCTTCACCTGCAGGAGCTGGATTCTTCTTTGTGGATAAGAAGGATGGTACACTTCGGCCCTGCATTGACTACAGAGGACTCAATGACATTACTGTTAAAAACAGATACCCTCTTCCTCTTATCTCCTCTGCATTTGAAGTGTTAAAGGACGCTAAGGTATTCACCAAGTTAGATCTTAGAAATGCTTATCATCTGGTGAGGATAAGGGAGGGGGATGAATGGAAAACTGCGTTTAACACACCCAGTGGTCATTATGAATATCTGGTCATGCCGTTTGGTCTTACTAATGCTCCAGCAGTTTTTCAAGGAATGGTTAATGATGTATTACGGGACATGCTGAACAGATTTGTGTTTGTGTACCTTGATGACATTTTGATCTTTTCTCCAGACGAGACTTCCCATGTGCAGCATGTACACCAGGTGCTGGAACGTTTGCTCCTGAATGATCTGTTTGTGAAAGCTGAGAAATGTGAATTTCATGCTAACACTGTTCAATTCCTTGGTTATGTCGTATCACCTGCTGGTATACAGATGGACCCGAGCAAGGTCAGTGCTGTGGCCACCTGGCCTACACCCTCCAGTCGTAAGCGACTTCAGGGGTTCCTTGGGTTTGCTAATTTTTATAGGAAGTTTATCCGGAACTTTAGTGTCACTGCTGCACCATTCCATGCTCTTACCTCACCCCACGTGCCTTTCTCTTGTTCCCCTCAAGCAGAAACTGCTTTTATGAGACTCAGGAGGAGCTTCTCCTCAGCCCCCATCCTGGTTCACCCTGACCCGTCACTCCAGTTCGTGGTTGAGGTGGACGCCTCGGGTGTGGGCATCGGGGCCGTATTCTCCCAGAAATCCTCCACAGATGGTCGATTACATCCCTGCGCTTTCCTCTCATGAAAGCTTTCTCCTGCTGAGAGAAATTACCATGTGGGTAACCGTGAACTGTTAGCGGTTAAAACACCCTTGGAGGAATGGAGACACTGGTTGGAGGGCACAGAGCAGCCGTCTCTAGTTTGGACAGACCACAAGAACCTGGAATACATCAAGTCAGCCAAACGCCTCAACTCGCGCCAAGCATGGTGGGCTCTCTTCTTTAATCGATTTGATTTTGTACTGTCTTACCGCCCTGGTGCCAAGAATGGCAAACCTGATGCTCTCTCCAGACAGTTTGATCCTGACCCGTCCCCTAAGGTTTCAACTCCCATTCTGCCTGCTTCCTGTTTTGTTGGGGCGGTTACTTGGGAGATTGAGGAGAGAGTTTCCGAGGCAACTGCTGGTGTTCAGTCTCCGCTAGGGTGTCCTTCTAATCGTCTGTTTGTTCCCGAGTCTCTTCGTTCACAGGTGATTCACTGGGCTCATACGTCTCGGATCTCCTGTCATCCCAGTGTCTGCCGAACCTTGTTTGTGGCCAAACAAAGGTTTTGGTGGCCTTCCATGGAGAGGGGGATTAAGGAGTACATCGCCGCCTGCAGTATTTGTGCTCGGAACAAGACCTCACGTCTGCCCGCCTTTAACCTCCTGAATCCACTGCCTGTCCCCTCACGCCCCTGGTCCGGCATCTCCATGGTCTTTTTCACGGGCTTGCCCTCTTCTGAAGGCAACACCTCAGTCATGACTGTGGTGGACAGATTTTCTAAGATGGTCCATTTCATTCCGTTGCACAAGCTTCCCTCCGCCAAGAAAACGGCAGAGGTCATGCTGTCTCATGTTTTTCGTATTCATGGATTTCCCAGAGACATTGTGTCTGACCGGGGGCCTCAGTTCGTGTCCAGGTTTTGGAAGGAGTTTTGTTCTCTGTTGGACGCCACGGTCAGCCTTACATCTGGTTATCACCCGGAATCCAATGGACAGACTGAACGCCTTAACCAGGAATGGGAGACAGGACTGCGGTGCTTGGTGGCATAGAGCCCTTCAACTTGGAGCAAACACCTTATTTGGGTGGAATGGATACACAACACACTTCCGTGCTGATCCTCTGGTCTCTCTCCATTCCAGTGTGCCTATGGTTACCAACCGCCATTGTTCCCTGCTGTGGAGAAAGAGTCCAGTGTGCCCTCCGCTCAGGCTCTCATCCGTCGCTGTCGCAAGGTTTGGAATGGGGCTCGTCAGATGCTGTTGCGCAGTTCTACGCGTTACAAGAGGATGGCTGATCGTGGAAGAACGCTGGCTCCAGTATACTCGCCTGGCCAAAAGATGTTGCTCTCCACTCGAGACTTACCTCTGAGGGTGGAATCCCGGAAACTGGCTCCTCGTTTTGTTGGTCCTTTCCCCATATCGAAGGTCATCAATCCTGTGGCGGTTCGTCTCAAACTCCCCCGTGCCATGAGGGTCCAACCTACTTTCCATGTCTCCCGACTGAAGCCATTTAAGGAAAGTCTTCTGGTCCCTGCCTCCACACTCCCGGTCCCTTGATGGGGGTCCAGTGTTTAGTCAACCGTTGCTAGGGATGCGCTGGCATGGTCGTGGTTGTCAGTATCTTGTGGATTGGGAGGGTTATGGACCTGAGGAGCGGTCTTGGGTGCCGGCTCGCAACATATGCGACCCGGAACTTATCAGGGAATATCGGCGCCAACATCCTGACGATCCTGGGCCGTCAGGAGCCGGCCGTGGAGGGGGGGGGGGGGGGGGGGGGTACTGTCAGGTCTCGCGTTTGATCTAGTTTCTGTTACTTATTGGTTTTTAGTATTAGTAGAGTTTGCATTCTTGTTTTATTTTTGTGTGCCACATCTCCTCTTGTTTCAGGTCCCATATCCTGTCAGGTCGGTTACCCTCGTGTGATTGTTGGACCCACCCTGATGTGTTTCACCCGTGTCTCGTTATCCCCTGCTAGTCTGTATTTAAGCCCTTTGTGTTTTCATTCTCATTGCCAGTTTGTTGTGTATGTTACTTGGTATCACCTCGTTCCAGCTCTAGAAATCTTGTGACCTTGTGATCTTGACCATTGCCTGTTTTTCGACCACTGTTTTTGCCTGCTCCTAGATTGTACTGTTGCCTCCGTGTTTGCTTACCTGTGAATCGACTTGGACCAATTAAACTCTGAAAACTGATCTGCCCTGTGTCTGAGCCTGCATTTGTGTCCTCCTCCTCGTTCTGTTCTGATACACTCTGCTGCACCTGCGTGAGGGAGAAGGAGGGAATATAACTCCAGGAAGTGGTGTGCCTCACTCAGTCTCTGCAAGGTGGATGAAGCAAAGGGTCACGTCTCTATGAACTCTGAATAATGCTGAACAAATGTCTACACCACTGTGAGTATGCTTAATGTGGTTTGAAAATGAAAATATTGTTTGTTTGAAGTAAAAAGGCACTGTCTGCAAATGGTTGTTTGGGTCCTTTGGCTTGTAGTTGAAAGAGACTACTTCCTGTAAATGGTGGCTTGGGTACTTTGACCTGAATTTGAAAGGCACTACTTACAGCAAATGGTGGCTTGGGAGCTTTGGCTTGAAGTTGAAAGACAGTACTTACTGACAATGGTGGCATGCAGTTGAAAGGCACTACTTACTGCTAATGGTGGCATGAGTGCTTCGGCCTGAAGTTGAAAGGCATTACTTCCTATAAGTGGTGGCTTGAATGCTTTGACTTGATATTGAAAAGCACTATTTGCAGCAAATGGTGGCTTGGGAGCTTTGGCTTGAAGTTGAAAGACACTACTTACTGCAAATAGTGGCTTGGGTGCTTTGGCTGGAGGTTGAAAGGCACTACTTACTGCATATAGTGGATTGTGTGCTTTGCTTGAAGTTGAAAGGCGCTACTTACTGCAAATGATGGCTTGGGTGCTTTGGCTTGATGTTGGAAGTCAATACTTACTGCAAATGGTGGCTTGAGTGATTTGGCTTGAAGTTGAAACACTTCTTATTGCCATTTGTGGCTTGCGTGCTTTGGCTTGAAGTTGAAAGTTACCACTTCAAATGGTGGCTTGGGTGCTCTGGCTTGAAATTGAAGGGCACCACTTACTGTAAATGGTGGCTTGGGTGCTTTGGCTTGAAGTTTAAAAAAAATCACCACTCTCTCTGCTGCACCTGCGTGAGGGAGGGGGAGGAATATAAAACCAGGAAGTGGTGTGCCTCACTCAGTCTCTGCAAGATGGATGAAGCAAAGGGTCACGTCTCTATGACCTCTGAATAACACTGAACAAATGTCCACACAACTGTGAGTACCCTTAATGTGGTTTGAAAATGAAAATATGGTTTGTTTCAAGTAAAAAGGCACTGCCTGCAAATGGTTGTTTGGGTGCTTTGGCTTGAAGTTGAAGGGCACTACTTACTGCAAATGGTGGCTTGGGTGCTTTGACTTGAAGTTGAAAGGCATAATTTACTGCAAATGGTGGCATTAATTTGAAAGGCACCACTTACTGCAAATGGTGGCATGAAGTTGAAAGGCACTACTTACTGCAAATGGTGGCTTGGATGCTTTGGCTTGAAGTTGAAAGGCATAATTTACTGCAAATGGTGGCATTAATTTGAAAGACACTACTTACTGCAAATGGTGGCTTGCGTACGTCGGTTTTAAGTTGAAAGGCATTACTTACTGCAAATGGTGGCATGAAGTTGAAAGGCACTACTTACTGCAAATGGTAGCTTGTCAAGTCAAGTGAGTTTATTGTCATGTGTCCCTGTATAGGACAATTCAATTCTTACTTTGCTTAAGCACACAGAAAAATATTAGGCATTTACTACAACAAATAAATGTGTCCATATACCATGATATAAATATATACACACATGAATAAATAAACTGATAAAGTGCAAATAACAGAAAATGGGTTATAAATAATCAGAGTTTTGTCCGAGCCATGTTTAATAGCCTGATGGCTGTGGGGAAGTAGCTATTCCTGAACCTGGCTGTTGCAGTCTTCAGCCTCCTGTACCTTCTACCTGAAGGTAGCAGGGAGATGAGTGTGTGTCCAGGATGGTGTGGGTCTTTGATGATACTGCCAGCCTTTTTAAGGCAGTGACTGCGATAGATCCCCTCGATGGAAGGAAGGTCAGAGCCGATGATGGACTGGGCAGTGTTTACTGCTTTGTGTAGTCTTTTCCTCTCCAGGGCGCTCAATTGCCGAACCAAGCCACGATGCAACCAATCAGCATGCTCTCTACTGTGCACCTGTGCTTGGGTGCTTTGGCTTGAAGTTGAAAGGCACTACTTACTGCAAATGGTGGCTTGGTGCTTTGGCTGGAAGTAGAAAGACACTATTTACTGCAAATGGTAGTTAGGGTGCTTTCGCTTGAAGTTGAAAGGCACTACTTACTGCTAATGGTGGCTTGCGTGCTTTGGCCTGAAGTTGAAAGGCACTACTTACTGCAACTGGTGGCATGGAAATGAAAGGCATTACTTACTACAAATGGTGGCGTGTGCTTTTGCTTGAAGTTGAAAGGCACTATCCACTGCAAATGGTGGCTTGGGAACTTGGGCTTAAAGTTGAAAGGCACTACTTACTGCAAATGGTGGCACGAAGTTGAAAGGCACTACTTACTGCAAATGGTGGCGTGGGTGCATTGCTTGAAGTTGAAAGGCACTACTTACTGCAAATGGTGGCGTGGGTGCATTGCTTGAAGTTGATAGGCACTACTTACTGCAAATGGTGGCACGAAGTTGAAAGGCACTACTTACTGCAAATGGTGGCGTGGGTGCATTGCTTGAAGTTGATAGGCACTACACGGCCTTCGAGGTGGAGGAGCCATCTTGGGGAACGGCTGCTAACCAGCACTAACCAGCAGCCGTCCGTTTAAATCACTAGTTTTGTAGTTTTTAGTGAGTCCCGTGCCTTGTTTGTGGGAGAGTAGACTGTTTAATGTGGGGGGAAGGGGATAACAATATTTCTAGGTCCCTACCTGGTTGGTGGGGCAGCTTTTTCTCACATCGGGTCTGCGGGCCTGTAGAGCGGCCAGCCGCGGGCGGCGCCAACTTCTACATCGGGAGCCGGGAGCTCCAAACCGGCGCGGCCTTGTCGGCTTCGGCAGCCGCGGTCTCCGGCAAGAAAGCGGCCGTTCCAGATGGCCCAGCCGCTGAGTGGACCCTCCCGGGGCAACACCACCCGGCGAAAACGGCCAGGAACGTGGGGCCTCCGTAGAGGCACCTGTGGAGGCCTCAATAGGCTTGACTATGGGTGACCTCGGGATGGGACTGGACATTGTGCCTTCCCCCACAGTGGGAACCATTGTGGGGGGATGATTTCTGTGTATGTAATTATTGTTTTTGTGTGTGTCCATGATGGTTGTCGTGAGGGGAGAGTGGACGCTGGCGAGCTTTGGCTGCCGCTGCTCTCTCCTCACATTGGTCGCCCAATTATAGGAAGGATGTCAACAAAATAGAGAGAGTACAGAGGAGATTTACTAGAATGTTGCCTGGGTTTCAACAACTAAGTTACAGAGAAAGGTTGAACAAGTTAGGTCTTTATTCTCTGGAGCGCAGAAGGGTAAGGGGGGACTTGATAGAGGTCTTTAAAATGATGAGAGGGATAGAGTTGATGTGGATCAGCTTTTCCCTTTGAGAATAGGGAAGATTCAAACAAGAGGACATGACTTCAGAATTAAGGGACAGATGGTTAGGGGTAATATGAGGGGGAACTTCTTTACTCAGAGAGTGGTGGCGGTGTGGAATGAGCTTCCAGCGGAAGTGGTGGAGGCAGGTTCGATGGTATCATTTAAAAATAAATTGGATAGGCATATGGATGAGAAGGGAATGGAGGGTTATGGTATGAGTGCAGGCAGGTGGGACTAAGGGAAAAAAGTTGTGTCGGCACGGAGTTGTAGAGCCGAGATGGCCTGTTTCCGTGCTGTAATTGTTATATGGTTATATGGTTACATTATGTTTCTGAGTCTTTGTCTTTGGATTTAATTCTGTCTTTAATTTGTGTACTGGTGATGTCTTTATTATTTATTTTACTCGGACAATATGTTTTTTTACTTTTGTTGAATTTTGTAAGGTGTCCTTGAGACTCTTGAAAGGCGCCCATAAATAAAATGTATTGTTATTATTACTTACTGCAAATGGTGGCATGAGGTTGAAAGGCACTACTTACTGCAAATGGTGGCTTGGGTGATATGGCTTGCAGTTGTTAGGCACTACTTACTGCAAATGTTGGCTTGGCTGCTTTGGCTTGAGTTGAAAGGCACTACTTACTGCAAATGGTGGTGTGGGTGCATTGGCTTGAATTTGAAAGGCACGGCTTACTGCAAATGGTGGCATGAAGTTGAAAGGCACTACTTTCTGCAAATGGCGGCTTGGGTGATTTGGCTTGAAGTTCGAAGTTAAAAGTTAGTACTGCAAATGCACTTACTTTCTGTTTGCACTGTATATCAATTTTAGATAAAACGCTACCACTTACGGCTGTGACCTTTGGCCATCTTACTCAGTCCTCCATCCGCTGAGCATGTGCAGAGAATTCTTCCCATCAGTTAAAAATAGAAGTGTTATTGGTGTTTAAAAAATGTTGAGAAAATCTGTCCTGTCAATCACGCCCTGAAAGCCACACCTTTTCCGGGGGGAAGGTTTATAAACCCGGAAGTGTGGGTGTGGCTCAGTCTCTGCATGATGGGAGAGTGTGTGGTCATGACTCTGTCTGAGCTGTGAATCAACTGAACACGCTGAATGTCAACTGAACAGTGAGTTGGGTGTTTTGTGTGGTTTTATGGTGGTTTCACCCTGCATGAAATGGTATGAAGCTGCATTTGAATTTGGTGGCCTTGGACCCTGCATGAAATGGTATGAAACTGCACTGAATTTGGTGGCCTTGCACCCTGTTGAAAGTGGTATGAAACCGCACTTGAATTTGGTGGCCTTGGATCCAGCTTGAAGTGGTATGCAACCGCACTTGAGTTCTATGGCCTTGCACCCTGCTTGAAGTGGTTGTAAACTGCACTTGAATTTGGTGGCCTTGCACCCTGCATGAAATGGTGGGAACATGGATTTGAATTTTGTGGCCTTGCACCGTGCTTGAAATGGTGGGAACATGGATTTGAATTTGGTGGCCTTGCACCGTGCTTGATATGGAAATTCAAGGAAAAGACATGAGTCAACTGCCAGCCCACCAGCCGTGAGTGAGCTGCCAGCAGATCAGGCTTGAGGAACTGAGCTGCCACCTCAAGAACCCATACCAGCACTCCAGAAAGCCCCCCCCCCCCCCCCCCACTGCCCACCAATATTGGAATTGGTGGGGAGGTGGAATATTTCGTTGGGGGACCAGCCCTCCCGTGTGAACTTGGGACCCAACGGGTCCCACTTAGTCTAGTATAACCGTATAACCATTTAACAATGACAGCACGGAAACAGGCCAACTCGGCCCTTCTATTCCGTGCCGAACACGTATTCTCTCCTAGTCCCATCTACCTGCACTCAGACCATAACCCTCCATTCCTTTCCCGTCCATATACCTATCAAATTTATTTTCAAATGATAAAAACGAACCTGCCTCCACCACTTCCTCTGGAAGCCCATTCCACACAGCTACCACTCGCTGAGTAAAGAAGTTCCCCCTCATGTTACCCCTAAACTTTTGTCCCTTAATTCTCAGGTCATGTCCTCTTGTTTGAATCTTCCCTACTCTCAATAGGAAAAGCTTGTCCACGTCAACTCTGTCTATCCCTCTCATCATTTTAAAGACATCTATCTAGTCGCCCCCCCCCCCCCCCCTTAACCTTCTGCACTCCTTGAAAGGCACTACTTACTACAAATGTTGGCTTGGGTGCTTTGGCTTTTAGTTGAAAGGCACTACTTACTGCCATGGTGGCAAAGGTGCATTGGCTTGACGTTGAAAGGCACTACGTACCGCAAATGATGGCTTGGGTGCTTTGGCATGAAGTTGAAAGGAACTTCTTACTGCAAATAGTGGCTTGGGTGCTTTAGCTTGAAGTTGAAAGGCACTACTTACTGCTAATGGTGGCTTGCGTGCTTTGGCCTGAAGTTGAAAGGCACTACTTACTGCAACTGGTGGCATGGAAATGAAAGGCATTACTTACTACAAATGGTGGCGTGTGCTTTTGCTTGAAGTTGAAAGGCACTATCCACTGCAAATGGTGGCTTGGGAACTTGGGCTTTAAGTTGAAAGGCACTACTTACTGCAAATGGTGGCACGAAGTTGAAAGGCACTACTTACTGCAAATGGTGGCACGAAGTTGAAAGGCACTACTTACTGCAAATGGTGGCGTGGGTGCATTGCTTGAAGTTGATAGGCACTACACGGCCTTCGAGGTGGAGGAGCCATCTTGGGGAACGGCTGCTAACCAGCACTAACCAGCAGCCGTCCGTTTAAATCACTAGTTTTGTAGTTTTTAGTGAGTCCCGTGCCTTGTTTGTGGGAGAGTAGACTGTTTAATGTGGGGGGAAGGGGATAACAATATTTCTAGGTCCCTACCTGGTTGGTGGGGCAGCTTTTTCTCACATCGGGTCTGCGGGCCTGTAGAGCGGGCAGCCGCGGGCGGCGCCAACTTCTACACCGGGAGCCGGGAGCTCCAAACCGGCGCGGCCTTGTCGGCTTCGGCAGCCGCGGTCTCCGGCAAGAAAGCGGCCGTTCCAGGTGGCCCAGCCGCTGAGTGGACCCTCCCGTCGCCGGGGCAACACCACCCGGCGAAAATGGCCAGGAACGTGGGGCCTCCGTAGAGGCACCTGTGGAGGCCTCAATAGGCTTGACTATGGGTGACCTCGGGATGGGACTGGACATTGTGCCTTCCCCCACAGTGGGAACCATTGTGGGGGGATGATTTCTGTGTATGTAATTATTATTTTTGTGTGTGTCCATGATGGTTGTCGTGAGGGGAGAGTGGACGCTGGCGAGCTTTGGCTGCCGCTGCCTCTCCTCACATTGGTCGCCCAATTATAGGAAGGATGTCAACAAAATAGAGAGAGTACAGAGGAGATTTACTAGAATGTTGCCTGGGTTTCAACAACTAAGTTACAGAGAAAGGTTGAACAAGTTAGGTCTTTATTCTCTGGAGCGCAGAAGGGTAAGGGGGGACTTGATAGAGGTCTTTAAAATGGTGAGAGGGATAGAGTTGATGTGGATCAGCTTTTCCCTTTGAGAATAGGGAAGATTCAAACAAGAGGACATGACTTCAGAATTAAGGGACAGAAGTTTAGGGGTAATATGAGGGGGAACTTCTTTACTCAGAGAGTGATGGCGGTGTGGAATGAGCTTCCAGCGGAAGTGGTGGAGGCAGGTTCGATGGTATCATTTAAAAATAAATTGGATAGGCATATGGATGAGAAGGGAATGGAGGGTTATGGTATGAGTGCAGGCAGGTGGGACTAAGGGAAAAAAGTTGTGTCGGCACGGAGTTGTAGAGCCGAGATGGCCTGTTTCCGTGCTGGAATTGTTATATGGTTACATTATGTTTCTGAGTCTTTGTCTTTGGATTTAATTCTGTCTTTAATTTGTGTACTGGTGATGTCTTTATTATTTATTTTACTCGGACAATATGTTTTTTTACTTTTGTTGAATTTTGTAAGGTGTCCTTGAGACTCTTGAAAGGCGCCCATAAATAAAATGTATTGTTATTATTACTTACTGCAAATGGTGGCATGAGGTTGAAAGGCACTACTTACTGCAAATGGTGGCTTGGGTGATATGGCTTGCAGTTGTTAGGCACTACTTACTGCAAATGGTGGCTTGGGTGATATGGCTTGAGTTGAAAGGCACTACTTACTGCAAATGGTGGCTTGGGTGATATGGCTTGCAGTTGTTAGGCACTACTTACTGCAAATGGTGGCTTGGCTGCTTTGGCTTGAGTTGAAAGGCACTACTTACTGCAAATGGTGGTGTGGGTGCATTGGCTTGAATTTGAAAGGCACGGCTTACTGCAAATGGTGGCATGAAGTTGAAAGGCACTACTTTATGCAAATGGCGGCTTGGGTGATTTGGCTTGAAGTTCGAAGTTAAAAGTTAGTACTGCAAATGCACTTACTTTCTGTTTGCACTGTATATCAATTTTAGATAAAACTCTACCACTTACGGCTGTGACCTTTGGCCATCTTACTCAGTCCTCCATCCGCTGAGCATGTGCAGAGAATTCTTCCCATCAGTTAAAAATAGAAGTGTTATTGGTGTTTAAAAAATGTTGAGAAAATCTGTCATGTCAATCACGCCCTGAAAGCCACACCTTTTCCGGGGGAAGGTTTATAAAACCGGACGTGTGGGTGTGGCTCAGCCCTCTGCATGATGGGATAGTTTGTGGTCATGACTCTGTCTGTCCTGTGAATCAACTGAACACGCTGAATGTCAACTGAACAGTGAGTTGGGTGTTTTGTGTGGTTTTATGGTGGTTTCACACTGAATGAAATGGTATGAAACTGCATATGAATTTGGTGGCTTTGGATCCTGCTTGAAGTGGTATGTAACCGCACTTGGATTCAACGGCCTTGCACCCTGCATGAAATGGCGGGAACATGGATTTGAATTTGGTGGCCTTGCACGTGCTTGATATGGAAATTCAAGGAAAAGTCATGAGTCAACTGCCAGCCCACCAGCCGTGAGTGAGCTGCCAGCAGATCAGGCTTGAGGAACTGAGCTGCCACCTCAAGAACCCACACCAGCACTCCAGAAAGCCCCCACCCCACTGGCCACCAATATTGGAATTGGTGGGGAGGTGGAATATTTTGTTTGGGGACCAGCCCTCCCGTGTGAACTTGGGACCCAACGGGTCCCACTTAGTCTAGTATAAACGTATAACCATTTAACAATGACAGCACGGAAACAGGCCAACTCGGCCCTTCTATTCCGTGCCGAACACTTATTCTCTCCTAGTCCCATCTACCTGCACTCAGACCATAACCCTCCATTCCTTTCCCGTCCATATACCTATCCAATTCATTTTTAAATGATAAAATCGAACCTGCCTCCACCACTTCCTCTGGAAGCCCATTTAACACAGCTACCACTCTCTGAGTAAAGATGTTCCCCCTCATGTTACCCCTAAACTTCTGTCCCTTAATTCTCAGGTCATGTCCCCTTGTTTGAATCTTCCCTACTCTCAGTGGGAAAAGCTTTTTCACGTCAACTCTGTCTATCCCTCTCATCATTTTAAAGACCTCTATCAAGTCCCCCCCTTAACCTTCTGCGCTCCAAAGAATAAAGACCTAACTTGTGCAATCTTTCTCTGTCACTTAGTTGCTGAAACCCAGGTAACATTCTAGTAAATCTCATCTGTTCTCTCTGTATTTTATTGACATCTTTCCTATAATTAGGCGACCAAAATTGTACACCATACTCCAGAATTGGTCTCACCAATGCATTGTACAGTTTTAACATTACATCCCAACTTCTACACTCAATGCTCTGATTAATAAAGGCCAACACATCAAACTCAGGCAACATGCTAGTAAATCTCTCTACCCTTAACCTTATCTTTAATAAATTTAAAAATTAATTTAAATTCAGCAAAATGGAACCACGTAAAAATACTGATTTCCTCAGCAAAATACTGGTTTTCAGGTACTAGAATATTGAAATACTCGGAAAATAACTGGCACCTCTGAGTATATCATAATATCTCTAAGTTACAGAGAAAGGTTGAATAATTTAGGTCTTTATTCTTTGGAGCGCAGAAGGTTAAGGGGGGACTTGATAGAGGTCTTTAAAATGATGAGAGGGATAGACAGAGTTGACGTGGATAAGCTTTTCCCATTGAGAGTAGGGAGGATTCAAACAAGAGGACAAGGGAAATTGGACACTTGGTTCGGAAACAGAGAGAGTACTACAATAGTTATAGGCAGCATGGAGTAAATGAGGTGCTTGAGGAGTATAAAGAATGTAAAAAGAATCTTACGAAAGAAATTAGAAAAGCTAAAAGAAGATATGAGGTTGCTTTGGCAAGTAAGGTGAAAGTAAATCCAAAGGGTTTCTTCAGATATATTAATAGCAAGAGGATAACGAGGGATAAAATCGGTCCATTATAGAGTCAGAGTGGACAGCTTTCTGCAGAGCCAAATGAGATGGGGGAGATATTGAACAATTTATTTTCTTCGGTATTCACCAAAGAGAAGGATATTGAATTATGTGAGGTAAGGGAAACAATGGGATTCAAAGAAGAGGAGGTACAGACACTTTTGAGAAATATAAAAGTGAATAAGTCTCCAGGTCCGGACAGGGTATTCCCTAGGACATTGAGGGAAGTCAGTGTAGAAATAGCAGGGGCTATGAAATAAATATTTCAAATGTCATTATAAACGGGAATAGTGCCGGAGGATTGGCGTACTGCGCATGTTGTTCCATTGTTTAACGGGGGTCTAAGAGTAAACCTAGCAATCATAGACCTGTTAGTTTGACATCAGTGGTGGGCGAATTAATGGAAAGGATACTTTGAGATAATATATATAAGCATCTGGATAAACAGGGTCTGATTAGGAACAGTCAACATGGATTTGTGCCTGGAAGGTCATGTTTGACTAATCTTCTTGAATTTTTTGAAGAGGTTACTGGGGAAATTGATGAGGGTAAAGCAGTGGATGTTGTATATATGGACTTCAGTAAGGCCTTTGACGTTGAAGAACCCGCCAGGACGCATGCGTGACAATCTTCAAAGCAGCCGTGTGAAATCGCAGACAATAGTAATGAACTGAACATAGTAAGATTTGAGGAAATGGAGACCAGTTGAACTCTATGATCGAGGGTGGGAGCGGAGGGCACGTAATCCCTCAATGTTACTCCTCATAAAATAAAGATCAAACGTCAAACTGGTAAGCTCGTTTAATCTTACTATTTTACTTTGGAGTCGCGTGCGTGACTACGTGAAGATTTTAAAGCTCTGTGATTTCATGTCATGGAAACGGCTGTTCCCAGGATTTGGTCCATAGGTACGTCCGGTTCCTTAGCTGCTGATGTAGCTGCAGCCCTAGTGGTATGAGATTTGAATATGTTAGTATCCACCCCAGCAGCCGTTAAAACCTGTTTCAGCCGTCTGGAAATTGTTTGTACCGATACCCTATTATGGGTCTGTTAGTGGCTGATCAGTAATGCCATCTCATTGCCTCTGAGTTGTTTAGTGTTCTCTATATATAAGAATGAATGTCTCGTAATGCATAGACGATCATCTATTGGGTATGCTCTGAATTCTATTGAGAGACCTGACGTTCCCGGTCTGTTCTGTTTAACTAATCCGTGGATGTAACAGGTTATTTTACTCGTTGAAGTGGTGATACTATCCAGCCTTAGTTCATGTAACGACTGAACTCTATGTGCTGAGACCAATGCCATCGCATGACTATTTTATATGTTAATCTATGCAGGGACAAAGCTGTTGCTGGTGACCAATTCCTCAGTAATGTTAGGACTATACTCACATCCCATATTTGGGAATACCTTGTCCTTGGGGATTAATATTAAAATATCCCTCATAAGTTTAGTTACCAGGGGTGGGTCCCGACAGAATGATGCTCTGATCTTTGCCACATATTTGCTGTAAGGGCACTTCTGGCGCAGTTTATGGCACTATAACTGAGCACCTCATCATAGTGGGGCTAGCCAGGAATTCCCGCACAGAGGTTATGTTCATCGTACAGTAAGTGATGTTGTTCCTTGAACAGTTTCTCCCACTTCCTGATGTAGACCCGATATGTTCATTGTTCAGTCCGTTGGTCCCAGGTCCAGAAATGGTTTCTTAAGATTCTACAAATCAGCAAATGTGTCCTATTATGCCATGGATGGCTTTCCCCCATTACGGGATGAACCAACACATCTGGTCGTTTCAGAACGGAGATGTATGGTTCTAAAACCATAACAAGAATCACAGGAACCATGGTTGAGTAGGCCAATCGGACACTACCAAAATACCAGACGCCGAGTCTTGTTGTATTTTGTGTAATACAGGACTGATGAGGCAGAAATGCAAAGAAAAAACAATTTCCCCCAATGCAGCGAGAAGGCATCCATCGCTGATGCCCCAGTGTCTGATTCCCAAGAAACATAGTTTAGCAACTGATGATTAAGCCGAGATGCAAATAGATCGATATCTAGTGTTTCATATCGTGCTACAATATCAGCAAACACTTTGCGGTCCAACATCCATTCGATGTTGTCATTGAATTTACGTGACCTGGTGCCTGCCACTGAATTTGAGGTTTCCCGGTAGGTAACTAGCTGATATCCAAATACTTTTATGAATACACCATTGCCAAATTATGTTAGCCGGATTATCACATGATACTGATTTGATTTCACCCATATAGTTAATATATGGTGATGTTATCAATATGTAGTCTAACATGCAGGTGATGCATTTCTGAACAGTATGATTTTAGACCATAGAATGCACCCTACATTTCCAAGTAGTTTATGCCATGTATCTGAAGTAATGATGCCTCTTGTGCATCCCATCTCCCTCCACAACTAGAGATGGAATTAGTAGCACCCCAACCATGAGCACTGGCATCAGTTTGTAGCACCACTGAATGGTTGCTGACAATGATAGGGCTAGAACAATGACAAATGCTTTCCCTCCACCATTGTAATTCAATAATTGCTTTGATTGGTAGCTTCATTGGCCTATCGAATTGACCAGTATTGATTTTGAGTGCTTGTACCTTTGCCCTTTGTAAATATTTTGGTAATGCAAAGGTCACAACTGTGTGGTTGGAAAAGCAGCCACAAATTGCCAATGACCCTTTCTATCAGTCAAATAGATGGTTCACTGATGTCAATGAGGTTGTTGGAGTCTCAGTTAAGTCTGTTGCCTTGTCCTTTGGTAAAGTTACCGACATGTGAACTAACTTAAAGGTGAACCCCAAGAAGTCCACAGTGGTGGAATGTGTTAGCTTAGATATAACTGGATGGATGATAAACCCGTTTCTCAAACAATTGTTTGCTGGCTGATACAGCTATTTTGGCAAATTTCAAAGTTTTTCCCACAATTAATATGTCATGTCAGTAATCTATGAATAAATGTTTTTGTTTCCGAAGAAACGTTAGGGCTGGTTTCAAAATGTTGGTAAATAGTCTGGGGGCGGATGTTATTCCTTTCGGTAGCTCTATACTGCCAGAGCTACCCCATCCAGTTAAATTTTAAATAACGTCTGTGATCCTTCTGCATAGGCACCGAATAGTAAGCATCTTTAAATCGACGCAAGCCATGAAGTAGTCTTTGGTAATCAATTGTTTGGCAGTAACAAAGGTTTCCATTTTGAAATGAATAAACGCCACCCCCGCTGGGCCCAGGCCACCACCGCTGGGCCCACACCACCCCCGCTGGGCCCACACCACCCCCGCTGGGCCCACACCACCCCCGCTGGGCCCACACCACCCCCGCTGGGCCCACACCACCACCCCACTGGGCCCACACCACCGCTGCTAGCCCCTACTGGGCCCACGCCGCCCCACTGGCCCCACGCCACCTTCATCTTCATCCCCCCCTGCCAGAAAGAGGGGAGATGTGGGAGGGGGAGAGAGAGAGGGGAAGGGAGGGGAGAGAGAAATGGAGGAGGGAAGAGGGAAAGGGGAATATCTTTAGTGAGATTGCAAAATTAAGGTAGGTTTTAGAGCTATTATATTTTCTCCTCCATATGAATAATTTTAAACAATATAAAATAATATCAAACAATTGGAACTCCTTTCTTTTCCTTAATAATGATAATTCTGAAAAATATGAATTCCATAGTTTGTGACATAAATATACATTTTAATGGGATCATTATATACAGATGTAACATTTCCATTTCAAGATCGGGGGGGGGGGGGGGGGGGGGGACAAATATGCGTCAAGCCGATAGCCGAATCGTTAAATAGTTAAAATATAGACTGATCAATAAAGAGCTGAGATGAGGAATCGGAGTTGCCAAGGGAAGGTACTCTGAGAAGTTGAGGAGCAAGTTCTCAGCTAGTGACTCTTCTTCAGTTGGGAAGGGCGTGCAAGAAATCACCAGCTACAAGAGTAAAGCCCCCGCTCTTTGGATAATTGTGAGCTGACGAACTACCTGAATGAGTTTTACTGCAGGTTTGAAAATTAGAAATGTAACCCTGGTACCCCCTCCCCAACAAACACAGCCAGACCCCAGTCTGCAAAGTATTAACCCTGCACCCTCTCCTTCCCATTCACCACCTCACACCTACTTAAGGCAAGACTCTAGTAATGAAGAGAGTGGACCCTTTCCCACCCCCACCAACACTTCACAACCAATTACTCATTTTTAACCAGTACCTGCAAAGATGCACTGACCCTGCCTGCTTCAAAGTCTCCACTAATGTCCCTGTACCCAAAAAGGTAAGGATTACTTGTCTTAAAGACTACAGGCTTGTCGCACTGACCTATGTAGTCATGGAAGGTACACAATATTGCTGGAGAAACTCAGTGGGTGCAGCAACATCTATGGAGCGAAGGAAGTAGGCAACGTTTCGGGCCGAAACCCTTCTTCAGACTGATGGGGGGGGGGGGGGGGGGGTGGTATGTAGTCATGGAGACCGTTGACAGGCCTCCACTAATGTCCCTGTACCCCAAAAGGTAAGGATTACTTGTCTTAAAGACTACAGGCTTGTCGCACTGACCTCTGTAGTCATGGAGACCGTTGACAGGCTTGTGCTGGCCAAGCTGAAAAATATCACAATCCCTCTGCTGGACTCTCTGCATTTTGCATATTGGGCCAATAGATCTGTAGATGATGCAGTCAATTTGGGCTACACTTCATCCTCCAGCACCTAGACCTCCAGGGGACCTAAGCGAGGATTTTATTTGTTGATTTTAGCTCTGCATTCAACACCATTGTGCCAGATCTACTACGCTCCAAACGTTCTGAGTTGACTGTGCCTGAACCCCTCTGTCGGTGGATCATCAGTTTCCTGACAGACAGGAAGCAGCATGTGAGACGGGGAAAGCATATCTCGGACCCGCAAACACTCAGCATAGGAGCACCGCAAGATGCGTACTCTCCCCTCTCCTCTACTCTCGACACACCAATGACTGCACCTCCACAGACATCCCTGTCAAGCTTCTCAAGTTTGCAGATGAAACAACCCTGATTGGACTGATCCAGGAAGGGGATCTCTGTACTATTTTCAGTTTGGCATCTTCCCTATAACATGGGGCCCAGAACTGAACACAATATTCTAAATCCGATCTCACCAACGTCTTATACAACTGCAACATGACCTCCCAACGTCTATACTCAATACTCTGATTGATGAAGGCCAGAGTGCCAAAATACGTTTTGACCACCTGATATACCTGCGACACGACCTTCAAGGAACCATGCAACCATCAACCATTCCTCTGCCCACCTGGCTAATTGATCCAGATCCTGCTGCAATATTTCACAACCATCTTCACTATCTGCAAAACCACTCACTTCTGTATCATCAGCAAACTTACTAATCTTGCCCTGTTCTGTGACGTTTCACAGAGTGCTGGAGTAACTCAGTGGGTCAGGCTGAGTATAGAGGTTGGGAGGTCATGTTGCAGTTGCATAAGAAGTTGGTGAGGCCGCATTCAGAGTATTGTGTTCAGTTCTGGGCACCATGTTATAGGAAAGATGTCATCAAACTGGAAAGGGTACAGTGAAGATTTACGAGGATGTTGCCAGGACTAGAGGGCCAGAGCTATAGGGAGAGGTTGAGTAGGCTGGGACTCTATTTCATGGTGCACAGGAGGATGTGGGATGATCTAATAGAGGTGTATCAAATCATGATTTGAATAGATATGGTTGAGTCTTTTGCCCAGATAGTGAATCGAGGAGCAGAGGACATAAGTTTAAGATGAAGGGGAAAAGATTTAATAGGAATCTGTGGGGTATGTTTTTCACACAAAGGGTGGTAGGTGTATGGAACAAGCTGCCAGAGGAGGTAGTTGAGGCTGGGACTATCGCAACATAAGAAACAGTTAGACAGGTACATGGATAGGACAGGTTCGGAGGGATATGGATCAAACGTGGGCAGGTGGGACTAGTGCAGATGGGACATGCTGGGCCGAAGGGCCTGTTTACACACTGTATCACTCTAAGACTCTATCTATCTTTCCCTCTCAAACACATTCTCCTGCCTTCTCCTCATTTCCTCTGACGCCCGAATCAATCAAGAATCTATCAATCTCCTCCTGAAAAATGTCCATTGACTGGACCTCCACAGCTGTCTGTGGCAATGAATTCCACAGTTCACCACCCACTGACTGAAGAAATTCCTGCTCATCTCCTTCCTAAAGGAATGTCTTTTAATTCTGAGGCTGTGGCCACTGGTCCTAGACTCTCCCACTAGTGGAAACATCCTCTCCACATCCACTCCATCCAGGTTTTTACCAGGCTGGGACAGACAGCAACAGCTTCACACCGTGTCCCAAAGCTTGTGTCCTGTCCTGCATCACCCAATGCAGCAGAGACGTTATACGAGAGGGCAAACCCCGTAACAAAGTAGCTCACGATGGTTTAGGTAACAATCACCCTCCCCCCTCCTTTCCTATGTTCCTTCCACCCATAAACCTCTCTCTGCCTTTACATTTCACTCCTCTTTCAAATCTGCTCTACTTATCTACATGCATTTTGCTTCTTCACTTTTTAGTCATAGAATGATGCAGTGTGGAAACAGGCCCTTCAGCCCAACTTCCCCACACCGACCAACATGTCCCATCTAAACTAGTCCCACTCACATGCGTTTGGCCCACATCCATCTAAATCTGTCCTATCCATGTACGTGTCCAAATGTCTCTTAAACATTGAGATATTCCCAGTCGTAATTACCTCCTCTGGCAGCTCGTTATATACACCCTTTGTGTGAAAAAGCTACCACTCAGATTCCTGTTAATTTCTCAAATTTGGTCATAAATTTGGTGCAAAAATGCTCCATAATAATGCTCAGAATGCACCAGAAAGCATCTAAAACCCCTGAGCTTCCAGGACGCTTCAGCGGGCCCTGGACCCTGGCATCAAGGGACTTCACACTTCACGCTCGTGATGTGTGTAGTGTGCACATTATTTCACATTGAGTTTTTTGTAATCCTGTCATGCCAACCCCCTTTTTGAAAAGCTTCGTACGGGCCTGTACAACCATCTTCACTATCTGCAAAACCACTCACTGTTGTATCATCAACAAACTTGCTAATCTTGCTCTGTATGTTCTCATCCAAGTCATTGATGTAGATGACAAACAGTAACGGGCCCAACACTGAACCCTGAGACACACCACTAGTCACAGGCATCCAGTCTGAATCATTGATGTAGATGACAAACAGTAACGGGCCCAACACTGAACCCTGAGGCACACCACTAGTCACAGGCATCCAGTCTGAATCATTGATGTAGATGACAAACAGTAACTGGCCCAACACTGAACCCTGAGACACACCACTAGTCACAGGCATCCAGTCTGAATCATTGATGTAGATGACAAACAGTAACTGGCCCAACACTGAACCCTGAGACACACCACTAGTCACAGGCATCCAGTCTGAGATGCAACGTTCCACCATCACTCTCTGCTTCCTTCCATGGAGCCAATTTGCTGTCCATTCAGCTATCTCTCTTTGGATCCCATGCGATCTAACCTTCCAGAGCAGCCGACCATGCGGCACCTTATCGAACGCCCTACTGAAGTCAATAGACAACAGGTGCAGGAGTAGAGGCCATTCGTCCCTTCGAGCCAGCACCGCCATTCAATGTGATCATGGCTGATCATCCCCTATCAGGACCCCGTTCCTGCCTTCTCCACATATCCTCTGACTCCGCTATTTTAAGAGCCCTGTCTAGCAATCTCTTGAAAGCATCCAGAGAACCGGCCTCCACCACCCTCTGAGGCAGAGAATTCCACAGACTCACCACTCTCTGTGAGAAAAAGTGTTTCCTCGTCTTCATTCGAAATGGCCGACCCCTTATTCTTAAACTGTGGCCCCATGTTCAGGACTTCCACCACATCGGGAACATGTTGCCTGCCTCTAGTGTGTCCAAACCCTTAACAATCTTATACGTTTCAATGAGATCTCCTCTCATCCTTCTAAACACCAGAGTCTACAAGCCCAGCTGCTCCATTCTCTCAGCATATGACAGTCCCGCCATCCCGGGAATTAACCTGGTGAACCTACACTGGGCTCCCACAATGGCAAGAATGCCCTTCCTCAAATTAGGGGACCAAAACTGCACACAATACTCCAGGTGTGGTCTCACCAGAGCCCTGTACAACTGCAGAAGGACCTCTTTGCTCCTAGCCTCAACTCCTCTTGTGAGGAAGACCAACAGGCCAAAACTGCACACAATACTCCAGCTGTGGTCTCACTAGTGCCCTGTACAACTGCAGAAGTACGTCTTTGCTCCTATATTCGATTCCTCTTTTTATAAAGTCCATGTACACAACATCCACAGCTCTGCTTACATCAACCTTTTTTCTCACGTCTTCGAAAAAATCTATTATATTTGTGAGATTCGAACACCGACATACAAAACCATGCTGACAGTCCCTAATCAGCCCTTGCCCACCCAAATGCCTGTAAATTCACCAAGGCTAAATCATTGTATGTGTTTACTTGGCCAATGAACTCATTCATACATTAATCAATTAATTAATTAATTGATTGATTAATTGATTAATTCAATCATTCACTCATTCATCATTCATTCATTCACTCACTCATTGATTCATACATATATTCATTCATTCACCGCGTAATTTATTTGATCAATTAATTAATTAATTAATTCATACATTCACTCATTCATTCATTCAATCATCCATTCATTCATTCATACGTCCTTTCATTCATTCAATCATGCATTCATTCATTCATTCATACATCCATTCAATCATACATTCATTCATTCATTCATTCATACATCCATTCATTCATCCATTCATTCATTCATACATCCATACATACATACATCCATTCATACATCCATTCATTCATCCATTCATTCATTCATACATCCATACATACATACATCCATTCATACATCCATTCATTCATCCATTCATACATTCATTCATTCATGCATTCAATCAATCATTCATCATTCACTCATTCATATCCTACCCCACAGAATACTCTCCAGCAATTTACCAACTACAGATATGTTAACCTTACCGGCCTATAGTTCCCTGCATGTTCCTTGCAGCCCTTCATGAATATAGACACAACATTTGGAACCCAGTCCCAACGTGCTTCTTCTGACTGTCCAGGTAGACCCATTGTTTCAGCGTGTTCTTGCCCCCACTAATTATTTTCCACATACCTGGATTCCATGCTATCCCCCTGGTCCGATCCACGACACTTCACACGCCCTTCGTCAATGTGTTTTCCCACGGGCAAGTGGTATATTGCTGATTTTAGAAGAGGAAGGCCGAGGATGGTATTAACCTGTCTTCATCCACGGTTCGATGGGAGAGAGAGAGAGAGAGAGAGAGAGAGAGAGAGAGAGAGAGAGAGAGAGAGAGAGAGAGAGAGAGAGAGAGAGAGAGAGAGAGAGAGAGAGAGAGAGAGAGAGAGAGAGAGAGAGAGAGAGAGAGAGAGAGGAGAGAGAGAGAGAGAGAGAGAGAGGGGGGGGGGGGGCAGCATGAGAGAGGGGGAAAGGGGGGAGAGAGAGAGAGGGGAGAGAGATGGAGAGAGAGAGAGAGGGGGGAGAGAGAGAGGGGGGAAGAATGTGTGTGTGCACGTGTGTATGTGTGTGTGTGTGTGTATGTTCGCAAGTGTGTGGTGTGTTTAGATGTGTATATGTGTGTGTGTGTATTGTGTGTGTGTGTACGTGTGCATGTGTGTATGTGTGTGTGTGTTTAGATGTCTATATGTGTGTGCACGGTTCGATGGGAGAGAGAGAGAGAGAGAGAGAGAGAGAGAGGAGAGAGAGAGAGAGAGAGAGAGAGAGAGAGAGAGAGAGAGAGAGAGAGAGAGAGAGAGAGAGAGAGAGAGAGAGAGAGAGAGAGAGAGAGAAAGAGAGAGAGAGAGAGAGAGAGAGAGAGAGAGAGAGAGAGAGAGAGAGAGAGAGAGAGAGAGCAACAACGTTATGTTCCTTGCCGTGAATAATTTCTGAAGATCTGTTGTGGACCCAACACATTGATTGAATCATAAATAAAGCCAACCGACTTGACTGTGTTAGAGTCGAGCAGAGAGGACATCGATGTGGTGGTGAATGTTCTCCCGATCTTCTACAAGTCTAAGGTCGAGATCATAATGAACGGTTGCCACAGGGCCTGGTTCAGCACTTCAAACGCCCAGGAATGTAGGAGATTAAACAACGTGGTGGCCATCGACCTGTCCTATCCATCATCTATGTTTCTATGTTTCTAAGAAAGCGAATGGTATGTTGGCATCCAGAGCAAAAAGATTTGAGTATAGGAGCAGGGAGGTTCTACTGCAGTTGTACAGGGTCTTGGTGAGACCACACCTGGAGTATTGTGTACAGTTTTGCTCTCCTAATCTGAGGAAAGACATTCTTGCCATAGGGGGAGTGCAGAGAAGGTTCAAAGACTGATTCCTGGGATGTCAGGACTTTCATATGAAGAAAGACTGGATACACTCGGCTTGTACTCGCTAGAATTTAGAAGATTGAGGGGGGATCTTATAGAAACTTACAAAATTCTTAAGGGGTTGGACACGCTAGATGCAGGAAGATTGTTCCCGATGTTGGGGAAGTCCAGGACAAGGGGCCACAGTTTAAGGATAAGGGGGAAATATTTTAGGACCGAGAGGAGAAAGTCATTTTTCACACAGAGAGTAGTGAATCTGTGGAACTCTCTGCCACAGAAGGTAGTTGAGGTCACCGTTCATTGGCTATATTTAAGAGGAGTTAGATGTGGCCCTTGTGGCTAAAGGGATCAGGGGGTATGGAGAGAAGGCAGATACAGGATACTGAGTTGGATGATCAGCCATGATCATATTGAATGGCGAATGGTGCAGGCTCGAAGGGCCGAATGGCCTCTACTCCTGCACCTATGTTCTATCTTTCTATATTCCAAGATGTCAGATTAAATGAATGAAGATTCCCGAAATGCACTCGTCAATTGAAACGAATAAACTGAACATTGGGATTTCAGGCGACTGCTCACGATTATGGAGATTGCGGAGAGATGGTTCGGATTGTACCAGGCCTGTAGATTGCTCCCTCTCTCCCCGGCACTAACTGTCCACTAGACAGAACATATAGACTGGATATCATCACCCATGATGACTGGTGCCCTTTTCCGTGAGGGAGGGAGGCACTTTGTGCCCGGACACAAAAGAGTTAACAGTAGATGTTTGTTCAGTGAGTGTAACTAACGTCAGTCTACACGGAGCCCGCCGGTTGTGTCACCCACCCACTGGAGATTTGCCAGTTCCCAATATAAACCATTCCTGTTGTTGCTGGGATATGTGAGTGTTGGTGAGATCATCCCGCCCGTCACCGACAGACAGACAGACAGACAGACAGACAGAGAGCAGCAGCTCCATCCACAGAGGGAGAAAACCCATTGGGAATCTGTGGACAATAAAGTGGGGTGTTAGATGGATGTTTCGGAATCCGGGAATATTAGAGAGTGAAGTGAATGTCACCGAGTGTAATCGGGGAACAGTGAGAGAGTGCGTGCGGTGTTACACAAGTGGATCGGTCTGTGTAAACGGTAGACTGGGAAGTTACCGCCATGGAGAAGGGAGTCTTCTATATGGCTGACTATGTTTTAAATCCTGGGTTCAGCTTAAGTTTACGAATCTACTATGCACTCCAGGTTATACAGCCTGTCCTTTATCCCGTGCTAGCCCTTGTTGCTCTTCCAGGTAAGTCCCCGTCCAAATTCCCGCTCAACAGCAGGCGAGAAGCGGCAGTGACGGGATCCGGTATAAATGTCTGTAGCTCGGACAATCCATGACATACGTGTCCCTTGTAGAAATCTTCCACAGAGTAATGGGTAATGTGTTGATGCTGCCTGTTTGTGGATCAGAGGTTTATCACTATCAAGTTGAAAGGATTTGAGTCTAGGAGCAGGGAGGTTCTACTGCAGTTGTACAGGGTCTTGGTGAGACCACACCTGGAGTATTGTGTACAGTTTTGGTCTCCTAATCTGAGGAAAGACATTGTTTCCACAGCGGGATTACAGAGAAGGTTCACCAGACTGAGGATGTCAGGACTTTCATATGAAGAAAGACTGGATAGACTCGGCTTGTACTCGCTAGAATTTAGAAGATTGAGGGGGGATCTTATAGAAACGTACAAAATTCTTCAGGGGTTGGACATGCTAGATGCAGGAAGATTGTTCCCCGATGTTGGGGAAGTCCCGAACAAGGGGTCACAGTTTAAGGATAAGGGGGAAATCTTTTAGCACAGAGATGAGAAAAACATTTTTTTCATACACAGAATCTGTGAAATTCTCTGCCACAGAAGGTAGTTGAGGCCACAGTTCATTGGCTATATTTAAGTGGGAGTTAGACGTGGCCCTTGTGGCTAAAGGGATCAGGGGATATGGAGAGAAGGCAGGTACGGGATACTGAGTTGGATGATCAGCCATGATCATATTGAATGGCGGTGCAGGCTCGAAGGGCCGAATGGCCTCCACTCCAGCACCTATTGTCTATGTTTCAATGTTTCTATATTCCTCCTCATCTCCTTCCTAAAGGAACGCCTTTTAATTGCGAGGATGTGACCTCTGGTCCTAGACTCTCCCACTAGTGGAAACATTCTCTGTGTAGACTTGTTTTCTTTTTTTTTTTTTTTGTATTTAATTTTTTATTATTGGAGATAGGTACATGATCTATTACATCTATTACATCATTATTACATCATTTTTAAATTGATAATATTGTCAGTTATTATTACATTGTCTCCAATACTTTTGCATTTTTCTTCATTTTTTTTTTATAACTAGATAGGGCTAAAGGATAGTGAAATAGAGAGAGGGAAGAAGAAAAAGAAAACTAAAATAAAAAATAAAAAAAGGAAAAGGAGTGAAAGAGGTAGTTGAAGAAGAATGGAAAAATTTGTTAAAGTTTAAAAACATCATTCGAGATATGTTCGTACATTTCGAAGTATAGCATTTCATCCAATCTTTAGTCCGGGTGCTAGTCAGGTTCCTGTGCTGAACTG
>JAWMAR010000683.1:792494-812494 GCA_036785375.1 Leucoraja ocellata
CACATACTCACACACAATGTACACATCAATTCTGCAAGGCGGGCGGGCGGGGCGGGTTACAGAACCAAACTCGCGTGTTTAATAAACAAAGACATTAGGACAACATTAGAAAACAAGTCTACACAGAGAATGTTTCCACTAGTGGGAGAGTCTAGGACAGAGGTCACATACTCGCAATTAAAAGGGCGTTCCTTTAGGAAGGAGATGAGGTGGAATATAGAAACATAGACACATAGACAATAGGTGCTGGAGTAGAGGCCATTCGGCCTTCGAGCCCGCACCGCCATTCAATATGATCATGGCTGATCATCCAACTCAGTATCCTGTACCTGCCTTCTCTCCATATCCCCTGATCCATTTAGCCACAAGGGCCACATCAAATTCCCTCAAATATAGCCAATGAACTGTGGCCTCAACTACCTTCTGTGGCAGAGATTTCACAGATTCTGTGTATGAAAAAAATGTTTTTCTCATCTCGGTCTTAAAAGATTTCCCCCTTATCCTTAAACTGGGTGTGTGGCCCCTTGTTCGGGACTTCCCCGACATCGGGAATAATCTTCCTGCATCTAGCCTGTCCAACCCCTGAAGAATTTTGTAAGTTTCTATAAGATTCCCCCTCAATCTTCTAAATTCTAGCGAGTACAAGCCGAGTCTATCCAATCTTTCTTCATATGAAACTCCGGACATCCTCAGTCTGGTGAACCTTCTCTGTAATCCCGCTGTGGAAAGAATGTCTTTCCTCAGATTAGGAGACCAAAACTGTACGCAACACTCCAGGTGTGGTCTCACCAAGACCCTGTACAACTGCAGTAGAACCTCCCTGCTCCTAGACTCAAATCCTTTCAACTTGATAGTGATAAACCTCTGATCCCCACAAACAGGCAGCATCAACACATTACCCATTACTCTGTGGAAGATTTCTACAAGGGACACGTATGTCATGGATTGTCCGAGCTACAGACATTTATACCGGATCCCGTCACTGCCGCTTCTCGCCTGCTGTTGAGCGGGAATTTGGACGGGGACTTACCTGGAAGAGCAACAAGGGCTAGCACGGGATAAAGGACAGGCTGTGTAACCATGATTGCAAATTGGATTCGATAACTTAAGCTGATCCCAGGATATGAAATATAGTCGATCATATAGAAGACTCCCTTCTCCATGGCGGTAACTTCCCAGTCTACCGTTTACACAGACCGATCCACTTGTGTAACACCGCACGCACTCTCTCACTGTTCCCCGATTACACTCGGTGACATTCACTTCACTCTCTAATATTCCCGGGATTCCGAAACATCCATCTAACATCCCACTTTATTGTCCACAGATTCCCAATGGGTTTTCTCCCTCTGTGGATGGAGCTGCTGCTCTCTGTCTGTCTGTCTGTCTGTCTGTCGGTGACGGGCGCGATGATCTCACCAACACTCACATATCCCAGCAACAACAGGAATGGTTTATATTGGGAACTGGCAAATCTCCAGTGGGTGGGTGACACAACCGGGCGGGCTCCGTGTAGACTGACGTTAGTTACACTCACTGAACAAACATCTACTGTTAACTCTTTTGTGTCCGGGCACAAAGTGCCTCCCTCCCTCACGGAAATGGCACCAGTCATCATAGGTGATGATATCCAGTCTATATGTTCTGTCTAGTGGACAGTTAGTGCCGGGGGAGGGAGGGAGCAATCTACAGGCCTGGTACAATCCGAACCATCTCTCCGCAATCTCCATAATCGTGAGCAGTCGCCTGAAATCCCAATGTTCAGTTTATTCGTTTCAATTGACGAGTGCATTTCGGGAATCTTCATTCATTTAATCTGACATCTTGGAATATAGAAAGATAGAACATAGGTGCAGGAGTAGAGGCCATTCGGCCCTTCGAGCCTGCACCATTCGCCATTCAATATGATCATGGCTGATCATCCAACTCAGTATCCTGTATCTGCCTTCTCTCCATACCCCCTGATCCCTTTAGCCACAAGGGCCACATCTAACTCCTCTTAAATATAGCCAATGAACGGTGACCTCACTACCTTCTGTGGCAGAGAGTTCCACAGATTCACCACTCTCTGTGTGAAAAATGACTTTCTCCTCTCGGTCCTAAAATATTTCCCCCTTATCCTTAAACTGTGGCCCCTTGTCCTGGACTTCCCCAACATCTGGAACAATCTTCCTGCATCTAGCGTGTCCAACCCCTTAAGAATTTTGTAAGTTTCTATAAGATCCCCCCTCAATCTTCTAAATTCTAGCGAGTACAAGCCGAGTGTATCCAGTCTTTCTTCATATGAAAGTCCTGCCGTCCCAGGAATCAGTCTGGTGAACCGTCTCTGTACTCCCTCTATGGCAAGAATGTCTTTCCTCAGATTAGGAGAGCAAAACTGCACACAATACTCCAGGTGTGGTCTCACCAAGACCATGTACAACTGCAGTAGAACCTCCCTGCTCCTATACTCAAATCTTTTTGCTGTGGATGCTAACATATCATTCGCTTTCTTAGAAACATAGATGATGGATAGGACACGTCGATGGACCCCACGTTGTTTAATCTCCTACATTCCTGGGCTTTCGAAGTGCCGAACCAGACCCTGTGGCAACCGTTCATTATGGTCTCGACCTTAGACTTGTAAAAGATCGGGAGAACATTCACCACCACACCGATGTCCTCTCTGCTCGACTCTAACACAGTCAAGTCGGTTGGCTTTATTTATGATTCAATCAATGTGTTGGGTCCACGACAGATCTTCAGAAATATTCACGGCAAGGAACATAACGTTGCTCTCTCTCTCTCTCTCTCTCTCTCTCTCTCTCTCTCTCTCTCTCTCTCTCTCTCTCTCTCTCTCTCTCTCTCTCTCTCTCTCTCTCTCTCTCTCTCTCTCTCTCTCTCTCTCTCTCTCTCTCTCTCTCTCTCTCTCTCTCTCTCTCTCTCTCTCTCTCTCTCTCTCTCTCTCTCTCTCTCTCTCTCTCTCTCTCTCTCTCTCTCTCTCTCTCTCTCTCTCTCTCTCTCTCTCTCTCTCTCTCTCTCTCTCTCTCTCTCTCTCTCTCTCTCTCTCTCTCTCTCTCTGTGTGATTGAATGAATGATGAATGAATGAATGAATTAATTAATATATGAATGAGTCCATTGGCCAAGTAAACACATACAATGATTTAGCTTTGGTGAATTTACAGGCATTTGGGTGGGCAAGGGCTGATTAGGACTGTCAGCATGGTTTTGTATGTCGGTGTCGAATCTCACAAATATGATTGTTTTTTCGAAGACGTGAGAAAAAGGTTGATGTAAGCAGAGCTGTGGATGTTGTGTACATGGACTTTATAAAAAGTGGAATCGAATATAGGATCAAAGACGTACTTCTGCAGTTGTACAGGGCACTAGTGAGACCACAGCTGGAGTATTGTGTGCAGTTTTGGCCTGTTGGTCTTCCTCACAAGAGGAGCTGAGTCTAGGAGCAAAGAGGTCCTTCTGCAGTTGTACAGGGCTCTGGTGAGACCACACCTGGAGTATTGTGTGCAGTTTGGTCCCCTAATTTGAGGAAGGGCATTCTTGCCATTGTGGGAGCCCAGTGTAGGTTCACCAGGTTAATTCCCGGGATGGCGGGACTGTCATATGCTGAGAGAATGAGCAGCTGGGCTTGTAGACTCTGGTGTTTAGAAGGATGAGAGGAGATCTCATTGAAACGTATAAGATTGTTAAGGGTTTGGACACACTAGAGGCAGGCAACATGTTCCCGATGTGGTGGAAGTCCTGAACATGGGGCCACAGTTTAAGAATAAGGGGTCGGCCATTTCGAATGAAGACGAGGAAACACTTTTTCTCACAGAGAGTGGTGAGTCTGTGGAATTCTCTGCCTCAGAGTGTGGTGGAGGCCGGTTCTCTGAATGCTTTCAAGAGATTGCTAGACAGGGCTCTTAAAATAGCGGAGTCAGAGGATATGGGGAGAAGGCAGGAACGGGGTCCTGATAGGGAATGATCAGCCATGATCACATTGAATGGCGGTGCTGGCTCGAAGGGACGAATGGCCTCTACTCTTGCACCTGTTGTCTATTGACTTCAGTAAGGCGTTCGATAAGGTGCCGCACGGTCGGCTGCTCTGGAAGGTTAGATCGCATGGGATCCAAAGAGAGATAGCTGAATGGACAGCAAATTGGCTCCATGGAAGGAAGCAGAGAGTGATGGTGGAACGTTGCTTCTCAGACTGGATGCCTGTGACTAGTGGTGTGCCTCAGGGTTCAGTGTTGGGCCCGTTATTGTTTGTCATCTACATCAATGATTCAGACTGGATGCCTGTGACTAGTGGTGTGCCTCAGGGTTCAGTGTTGGGCCAGTTACTGTTTGTCATCTACATCAATGATTCAGACTGGATGCCTGTGACTAGTGATGTGCCTCAGGGTTCAGTGTTGGGCCCGTTATTGTTTGTCATCTACATCAATGATTCAGACTGGATGCCTGTGACTAGTGGTGTGCCTCAGGGTTCAGTGTTGGGCCAGTTACTGTTTGTCATCTACATCAATGATTCAGACTGGATGCCTGTGACTAGTGATGTGCCTCAGGGTTCAGTGTTGGGCCAGTTACTGTTTGTCATCTACATCAATGATTCAGACTGGATGCCTGTGACTAGTGGTGTGCCTCAGGGTTCAGTGTTGGGCCAGTTACTGTTTGTCATCTACATCAATGATTCAGACTGGATGCCTGTGACTAGTGATGTGTCTCAGGGTTCAGTGTTGGGCCCGTTATTGTTTGTCATCTACATCAATGATTCAGACTGGATGCCTGTGACTAGTGGTGTGCCTCAGGGTTCAGTGCTGGGCCAGTTACTGTTTGTCATCTACATCAATGATTCAGACTGGATGCCTGTGACTAGTGGTGTGTCTCATGGTTCAGTGCTGGGCCCGTTACTGTTTGTCATCTACATCAATGATTCAGACTGGATGCCTGTGACTAGTGGTGTGTCTCAGGGTTCAGTGTTGGGCCAGTTACTGTTTGTCATCTACATCAATGATTTGGATGAGAACATACAGGGCAAGATTAGCAAGTTTGTTGATGATACAACAGTGAGTGGTTTTGCAGATAGTGAAGATGGTTGTACAGGCCCGTACGAAGCTTTTCAAAAAGGGGGTTGCCATGACAGGATTACAAAAAACTCAATGTGAAATTATGTGCACACTACACACATCACGAGCGTGAAGTGTGAAGTCCCTTGATGCCAGGGTCCAGGGCCCGTTTAAGGGTCCTGGAAGCTCAGGGGTTTTAGATACTTTCTGATGCATTCTGAGCATTATTTTGGAACATTTTTGCACCAAATTTATGACCAAATTTCAGAAATTAACAGGAGTCTGAGTGGTAGCTTTTTCACACAAAGGGTGTATGTAACGAGCTGCCAGAGGAGGTAGTTACGGCTGGGAATATCTTAATGTTTTAGAGACAGTTGGACACGTACATGGATAGGACAGATTTAGATGGATGTGGGCCAAACGCATGTGAGTGGGACTAGTTTAGATGGGACATGTTGGTCGGTGTGGGCAAGTTGGGCTGAAGGGCCTGTTTCCACACTGCATCATTCTATGACTAAAACGTGAAGAAGCAAAATGCATGTAGATAAGTAGAGCAGATTTGAAAGAGGAGTGAAATGTAAAGGCAGAGAGAGGTTTATGGGTGGAAGGGACATAGGAAAGGAGGGGGAGGGTGGACTTGGGCAGATGGGTGAAGGGAAAATAGTCACAAAGTGCTGCAGTAACTCAGTGGGTCAGGCAGCATCTGCGGATAATATGAATAGGCGACATTTCACAGAGTGCTGGAGTAACTCAGTGAGTCAGGCAGCATCTCTGGAGAAGAGGTATAGATTATATTTCAGGTCAAGACCGTTCTTCAGTAATATTCATGATGTGGCATGCATAGACATTCCTGAATGTTTACCCAAACCATCGTGAGCTACCTTGTTACGGTGCTTGCCCTCTCCTATAATGTCTCTGCTGCCTTGGGTGATGCAGGACAGGACACAAGCTTTGGGACACGGTGTGAATCTGTTGCCGTCTGTCCCTGCCTGGTAAAAACCTGGATGGAGTGGATGTGGAGAGGATGTTTCCACTGGTGGGAGAGTCTAGGACCAGTGGCCACAGCCTCAGAATTAAAAGACATTCCTTTAGGAAGGAGATGAGCAGGAATTTCTTCAGTCAGTGCGTGATGAACTGTGGAATTCATTGTCACAGACAGCTGTGGAGGTCCAGTCAATGGACATTTTTCAGGAGGAGTTTGATAGATTCTTGATTGATACGGGTGTCGGAGGTAATGAGGAGAAGGCAGGAGAATGGGTTTGAGAGGGAAAGATAGTCAGAGTGATACAGTGTGTAAACAGTCCCTTCGGCCAAGCATGTCCCATCTGCACTAGTCCCACCTGCCCACGTTTGATCCATATCCCTCCGAACCTGTCCTATCCATGTACCTGTCTAACTGTTTCTTGAATGTTGCGATAGTCCCAGCCTCCACTACCTCCTCTGGCAGCTTGTTCCATACACCTACAACCCTTTGTGTGAAAAACATACCCCACAGATTCCTATTAAATCTTTTCCCCTTCACCTTCAACTTATGTCCTCTGCTCCTCGATTCACTATCTGGGCAAAAGACTCAACCATATATATTCAAATCATGATTTTATACACCTCTATTAGATCATCCCTCATCCTCCTGTGCACCATGAAATGTTCCTCATGGAAGGTTGGTTAAGAAGGTTCAACTGTTGGGTATAAATGCAGGAATAGCAAGATGGATTCAACAGTGGCTGAATGGGAGAAGCCAGAGGGTAATGGTGGATGGCTGTTTATCCGGTTTGAGGCAGGTGACTAGTGGGGTGCCTCATGGATCTGTGTTGGGTCCACTGTTGTTTGTCATGTACATCAATGATCTGGATGAAGGTGTGGTAAATTGGATTAGTAAGTATGCAGATGATACCAAGATAGGGGGTGTTGTGGATAATGAAGAGGATTTCCAAAGTCTACAGAGTGATTTAGGCCATTTGGAAAAATGGGCTGAAAGATGGCAGATGGAGTTTAATGCTGATAAATGTGAGGTGCTACGCCTTGGCAGGACAAATCAAAATAGGACGTACATGGTAAATGGTAGGGAATTGAAGAATACAGTTGAACAGAGGGATCTGGGTATAACCGTGCATAGTTCCTTGAAGGTGGAATCTCATATAGATAGGGTGGTAAAGAAAGCTTTTGGTATGCTAGCCTTTATAAATTAGAGCATTGAGTATAGAAGCTGGGATGTAATGTTAAAATTGTACAAGGCATTGGTGAGACCAAATCTGGAGTATGGTGTACAATTTTGGTCGCCCAATTATAGGAAGGATGTCAACAAAATAGAGAGAGTACAGAGGAGATTTACTAGAATGTTGCCTGGGTTTCAACAACTAAGTTACAGAGATAGGTTGAATAAGTTAGGTCTTTATTCTCTGGAGCGCAGAAGGTTAAGGGGGGACCTGATAGAGGTCTTTAAAATGATGAGAGGGATAGACAGAGTTGATGTGGACAAGCTTTTCCCTTTGAGAATAGGGAAGATTCAAACAAGAGGACATGACTTCAGAATTAAGGGACAGAAGTTTAGGGGTAATATGAGGGGGAACTTCTTTACGCAGAGAGTGGTGGCGGTGTGGAATGAGCTCCCAGTGGAAGTGGTGGAGGCAGGTTCATTGGTATCATTTAAAAATAAATTGGATAGGCATATGGATGAGAAGGGAATGGAGGGTTATGGTACGAGTGCAGGCAGGTGGGACTAAGGGGAAAAACATTTGTTCGGCATGGACTTGTAGGGCCGAGATGGCCTGTTTCCGTGCTGTAATTGTTATATGGTTATATGGTTATATGGTTATATGGAAATAGAGTCCCAGCCTACTCAACCTCTCCCTATAGCTCTGGCCCTCTAGTCCTGGCAACATCCTTGTAAATCTTCACTGTACCCTTTCCAGTTTGATGATATCTTTCCTATAACATGGTGCCCAGAACTGAACACAATACTCTGAATGCAGCCTCACTAACTTCTTATGCAACTGCAACATGACCTCCCAACCTCTATACTCAGCCTGACCCACTGAGTTACTCCAGCACTCTGTGAAACGTCACAGAACAGGGCAAGATTAGCAAGTTTGCTGATGATACAGAAGTGAGTGGTTTTGCAGATAGTGAAGATGGTTGTGAAAGATTGCAGCAGGATCTGGATCAATTAGCCAGGTGGGCAGAGGAATGGTTGATGGTTGCATGGTTCCTTGAAGGTCGTGTCACAGGTATATCAGGTGGTCAAAACGTATTTTGGCACTCTGGCCTTCATCAATCAGAGTATTGAGTTGGGAGGTCATGTTGCAGTTGTATAAGACGTTGGTGAGATCGGATTTAGAATATTGTGTTCAGTTCTGGGCACCATGTTATAGGGAAGATGCCAAACTGAAAATAGTACAGAGATCCCCTTCCTGGATCAGTCCAATCAGGGTTGTTTCATCTGAAAACTTGAGAAGCTTGACAGGGATGTATGTGGAGGTGCAATCATTGGTGTGTCGAGAGTAGAGGAGAGGGGAGAGTACGCATCTTGCGGTGCTCCTATGCTGAGTGTTTGCGGGTCCGAGATATGCTTTCCCCGTCTCACATGCTGCTTCCTGTCTGTCAGGAAACTGGTGATCCACCGACAGAGGGGTTCAGGCACAGTCAACTCAGAACGTTTGGAGCGTAGTAGATCTGGCACAATGGTGTTGAATGCAGAGCTAAAATCAACAAATAAAATCCTCGCTTAGGTCCCCTGGAGGTCTAGGTGCTGGAGGATGAAGTGTAGCCCAAATTGACTGCATCATCTACAGATCTATTGGCCCAATATGCAAAATGCAGAGGGTCCAGCAGAGGGATTGTGATATTTTTCAGCTTGGCCAGCACAAGCCTGTCAACGGTCTCCATGACTACATAGGTCAGTGCGACAAGCCTGTAGTCTTTAAGACAAATAATCCTTACCTTTTGGGGTACAGGGACATTAGTGGAGGCCTGTCAACGGTCTCCATGACTACATACCACCCCCCCGCCCCCATCAGTCTGAAGAAGGGTTTCGGCCCGAAACGTTGCCTACTTCCTTCGCTCCATAGATGCTGCTGCACCCGCTGAGTTTCTCCAGCAATATTCTGTACCTTCCATGACTACAGAGGTCAGTGCAACAAGCCTGTAGTCTTCAAGACAAGTAATCCTTACCTTTTTGGGTACAGGGACATTAGTGGAGACTTTGGAGCAGGCAGGGTCAGTGCATCTTTGCAGGTACTGGTTAAAAATGAGTAATTGGCTGTGAAGTGTTGGTGGGGGTGGGAAAGGGTCCACTCTCTTCATTACTGGAGTCTTGCCTTAAGTAGGTGTGAGGTGGTGAATGGGAAGGAGAGGGTGCAGGGTTAATACTTTGCAGACTGGGGTCTGGCTGTGTTTGTTGGGGAGGGGGTACCAGGGTTACATTTCTAATTTTCAAACCTGCAGTAAAACTCATTCAGGTAGTTCGTCAGCTCACAATTATCCAAAGAGCGGGGGCTTTACTCTTGTAGCTGGTGATTTCTTGCATGCCCTTCCCAACTGAAGAAGAGTCACTAGCTGAGAACTTGCTCCTCAACTTCTCAGAGTACCTTCCCTTGGCAACTCCGATTCCTCATCTCAGCTCTTTATTGATCAGTCTATATTTTAACTATTTAACGATTCGGCTATCGGCTTAACGCATATTTGTCCCCCCCCCCCCCCCACCCCCACCCCCGATCTTGAAATGGAAATATTACATCTGTATATAATGATCCCATTAAAATGTATATTTATGTCACAAACTATGGAATTCGTATTTTTCAGAATTATCATTATTAAGGAAAAGAAAGGAGTTCCAATTGTTTGATATTATTTGATATTGTTTAAAATTATTCATATGGAGGAGAAAATATAATAGCTCTAAAACCTACCTTAATTTTGCAATCTCACTAAAGATATTCCCCTTTCCCTCTTCCCTCCTCCATTTCTCTCTCCCCTCCCTTCCCCTCTCTCTCTCCCCCTCCCACATCTCCCCTCTTTCTGTCAGGGGGATGAAGATGAAGGTGGCGTGGGGCCAGTGGGGTGGCGTGGGCCCAGTAGGGGTCAGCAGCGGTGGTGTGGAACCAGCGGGGGTGGTGTGGGCCCAGCGGGGGTGGCCTGGGCCCAGCGGGGGTGGCGTTTATTCATTTCAAAATGGAAACCTTTGTTACTGCCAAACAATTGATTACCAAAGACTACTTCATGGCTTGCGTCGATTTAAAGATGCGTACTATTCGGTGCCTATGCGGAAGGATCACAGACGTTATTTAAAATTTAACTGGATGGGGTAGCGCTGGCAGTATAGAGCTACCGAAAGGAATAACATCCGCCCCCAGACTATTTACCAACATTTTGAAACCAGCCCTAACGTTTCTTCGGAAACAAAAACATTTATTCATAGATTACTGACATGACATATTAATTGTGGGAAAAACTTTGAAATTTGCCAAAATAGCTGTATCAGCCAGCAAACAATTGTTTGAGAAACTGGGGTTTATCATCCATCCAGTTATATCTAAGCTAACACATTCCACCACTGTGGACTTCTTGGGGTTCACCTTTAAGTTAGTTCACATGTCTGTAACTTTACCAAAGGACAAGGCAACAGACTTAACTGAGGCTCCAACAACCTCATTGACATCAGTGAACCATCTATTTGACTGATAGAAAGGGTCATTGGCAATTTGTGGCTGCTTTTCCAGCCACACAGTTTTGACCTTTGCATTACCAAAATATTTACAAAGGGCAAAGGTACAAGCACTCAAAATCAATACTGGTCAATTCGATAGGCCAATGAAGCTACCAATCAAAGCAATTATTGAATTACAATGGTGGAGGGAAAGCATTCGGCATTGTTCTAGCCCTATCATTGTCAGCAACCATTCAGTGGTGCTACAAACTGATGCCAGTGCTCATGGTTGGGGTGCTACTAATTCCATCTCTAGTTGTGGAGGGAGATGGGATGCACAAGAGGCATCATTACTTCAGATACATGGCATAAACTACTTGGAAATGTAGGGTGCATTCTATGGTCTAAAATCATACTGTTCAGAAATGCATCACCTGCATGTTAGACTACAGATTGATAACATCACCGTGGTGGCATATATTAACTATATGGGTGAAATCAAATCAGTATCATGTGATAATCCGGCTAACATAATTTGGCAATGGTGTATTCATAAAAGTATTTGGATATCAGCTAGTTACCTACCGGGAAACCACAAATTCAGTGGCAGACACCAGGTCACGTAAATTCAATGACAACATCGAATGGATGTTGGACCGCAAAGTGTTTGCTGATATTGTAGCACGATATGAAACACTAGATATCGATCTATTTGCATCTCGGCTTAATCATCAGTTGCTAAACTATGTTTCTTGGGAATCAGACACTGGGGCATCAGCGATGGATGCCTTCTCGCTGCATTGGGGGAAATTGTTTTTTCTTTGCATTTCTGCCTCATCAATCCTGTATTACACAAAATACAACAAGACTCGGCGTCTGGTATTTTGGTAGTGTCCGATTGGCCTACTCAACCATGGTTCCCTGTGATTCTTGTTATGGTTTTAGAACCATACATCTCCGTTCCGAAACGACCAGATTTGTTGGTTCATCCCGTAATGGGGGAAAGCCATCCATGCCATAATAGGACACATTTGCTGATTTGTAGAATCTTAAGAAACCATTTTTGGACCTGGGACCAACGGACTGAACAATGAACATATCGGGTCCACATCAGGAAGTGGGAGAAACTGTTCAAGGAACAACATCACTTACTGTACGACGAACATAACCTCTGTGCTGGAATTCCTGGCTAGCCCCACTATGATGAGGTGCTCAGTTATAGTGCCATAAACTGCGCCAGAAGTGCCCTTACAGCAAATATGTGGCAAAGATCAGAGCATCATTCTGTCGGGACCTACCCCTGGTAACTAAACTTATGAGGGATATTTTAATATGAATCCCCAAGGACAAGGTATTCCCAAATATGGGATGCGAGTATAGTCCTAACATTACTGAGGAATTGGTCACCAGCAACAGCTTTGTCCCTGCATAGACTAACATATAAAATAGTCATGCGATGGCATTGGTCTCAGCACATAGAGTTCAGTCGTTATATAAACTAAGGCTGGATAGTGTCACCACTTCAACGAGTAAAATAACCTGTTACATCCACGGATTAGTTAAACAGAACAGACCGGGAACGTCAGACCTCTCAATAGAATTCAGAGCATACCCAATAGATGATCTCTATGCATTACGAGACATTCATTCTTATATATAGAGAACACTAAACAACTCAGAGGCAATGAGATGGCATTACTGATCAGCCACTAACAGGCCCATAATAGGGTATCGGTACAAACAATTTCCAGACGGCTGAAACAGGTTTTAACGGCTGCTGGGGTGGATACTGTCATATTCAAATCTCATATCACTAGGGCTGCAGCTACATCAGCAGCTAAGGAATCGGACGGACCTATGGACCAAATCCTGGGAACAGCCGTTTCCATGACATGAAATCACAGAGCTTTAAAATCTTCACGTAGTCACGCACGTGACTCCAAAGTAAAATAGTAAGATTAAACGAGCTTACCAGTTTGACGTTTGATCTTTATTTTATGAGGAGTAACATTGAGGGATTACGTGCCCTCCGCTCCCACCCTCGATCATAGAGTTCAACTGGTCTCCATTTCCTCAAATCGTACTATGTTCAGTTCATTACTATTGTGTGCGATTTCACACGGCTGCTTTGAAGATTTACACGCATGCGCCCTGGCGGGTTCTTCAACGTCAAAGGCCTTACTGAAGTCCATATATACAACATCCACTGCTTTACCCTCATCAATTTCCCCAGTAACCTCTTCAAAAAATTCAAGAAGATTAGTCAAACATGACCTTCCAGGCACAAATCCATGTTGACTGTTCCTAATCAGACCCTGTTTATCCAGATGCTTATATATATTATCTCAAAGTATCCTTTCCATTAATTTGCCCACCACTGATGTCAAACTAACAGGTCTATAATTGCTAGGTTTACTCTTAGACCCCCGTTAAACAATGGAACAACATGCGCAGTACGCCAATCCTCCGGCACTATTCCCGTTTATAATGACATTTGAAATATTTCTTTCATAGCCCCTGCTATTTCTACACTGACTTCCCTCAATGTCCTAGGGAATATCCTGTCCGGACCTGGAGACTTATTCACTTTTATATTTCTCAAAAGTGTCTGTACCTCCTCTTCTTTGAATCCCATTGTTTCCCTTACCTCACATAATTCAATATCCTTCTCTTTGGTGAATACCGAAGAAAATAAATTGTTCAATATCTCCCCCCCATCTCATTTGGCTCTGCAGAAAGCTGTCCACTCTGACTCTATAATGGACCGATTTTATCCCTCGTTATCCTCTTGCTATTAATATAGCTGAAGAAACCCTTTGGATTTACTTTCACCTTACTTGCCAAAGCAACCTCATATCTTCTTTTAGCTTTTCTAATTTCTTTCGTAAGATTCTTTTTACATTCTTTATACTCCTCAAGCACCTCATTTACTCCATGCTGCCTATAACTATTGTAGTACTCTCTCTGTTTCCGAACCAAGTGTCCAATTTCCCTTGTCCTCTTGTTTGAATCCTCCCTACTCTCAATGGGAAAAGCTTATCCACGTCAACTCTGTCTATCCCTCTCATCATTTTAAAGACCTCTATCAAGTCCCCCCTTAACCTTCTGCGCTCCAAAGAATAAAGACCTAAATTATTCAACCTTTCTCTGTAACTTAGAGATATTATGATATACTCAGAGGTGCCAGTTATTTTCCGAGTATTTCAATATTCTAGTACCTGAAAACCAGTATTTTGCTGAGGAAATCAGTATTTTTACGTGGTTCCATTTTGCTGAATTTAAATTAATTTTTAAATTTATTAAAGATAAGGTTAAGGGTAGAGAGATTTACTAGCATGTTGCCCGAGTTTGATGTGTTGGCCTTTATTAATCAGAGCATTGAGTGTAGAAGTTGGGATGTAATGTTAAAACTGTACAATGCATTGGTGAGACCAATTCTGGAGTATGGTGTACAATTTTGGTCGCCTAATTATAGGAAAGATGTCAATAAAAAACAGAGAGAACAGATGAGATTTACTAGAATGTTACCTGGGTTTCAGCAACTAAGTGACAGAGAAAGATTGCACAAGTTAGGTCTTTATTCTTTGGAGCGCAGAAGGTTAAGGGGGGGACTTGATAGAGGTCTTTAAAATGATGAGAGGGATAGACAGAGTTGACGTGAAAAAGCTTTTCCCACTGAGAGTAGGGAAGATTCAAACAAGGGGACATGACCTGAGAATTAAGGGACAGAAGTTTAGGGGTAACATGAGGGGGAACATCTTTACTCAGAGAGTGGTAGCTGTGTTAAATGGGCTTCCAGAGGAAGTGGTGGAGGCAGGTTCGATTTTATCATTTAAAAATGAATTGGATAGGTATATGGACGGGAAAGGAATGGAGGGTTATGGTCTGAGTGCAGGTAGATGGGACTAGGAGAGAATAAGTGTTCGGCACGTAATAGAAGGGCCGAGTTGGCCTGTTTCCGTGCTGTCATTGTTAAATGGTTATACGTTTATACTAGACTAAGTGGGACCCGTTGGGTCCCAAGTTCACACGGGAGGGCTGGTCCCCAAACAAAATATTCCACCTCCCCACCAATTCCAATATTGGTGGCCAGTGGGGTGGGGGCTTTCTGGAGTGCTGGTGTGGGTTCTTGAGGTGGCAGCTCAGTTCCTCAAGCCTGATCTGCTGGCAGCTCACTCACGGCTGGTGGGCTGGCAGTTGACTCATGACTTTTCCTTGAATTGCCATATCAAGCACGGTGCAAGGCCACCAAATTCAAATCCATGTTCCCACCATTTCAAGCACGGTGCAAGGCCACCAAATTCAAATCCATGTTCCCACCATTTCATGCAGGGTGCAAGGCCACCAAATTCAAGTGCAGTTTACAACCACTTCAAGCAGGGTGCAAGGCCATAGAACTCAAGTGCGGTTGCATACCACTTCAAGCTGGATCCAAGGCCACCAAATTCAAGTGCGGTTTCATACCACTTTCAACAGGGTGCAAGGCCACCAAATTCAGTGCAGTTTCATACCACTTCAAGCAGGGTCCAAGGCCACCAAATTCAAATGCAGGTTCATACCATTTCATGCAGAAACCACCATAAAACCACACAAAACACCCAACTCACTGTTCAGTTGACATTCAGTGTGTTCAGTTGATTCACAGGACAGACAGAGTCATGACCACAAACTATCCCATCATGCAGAGGGCTGAGCCACACCCACACGTCCGGTTTTATAAACCTTCCCCCCGGAAAAGGTGTGGCTTTCAGGGCGTGATTGACAGGACAGATTTTCTCAACATTTTTTAAACACCAATAACACTTCTATTTTTAACTGATGGGAAGAATTCTCTGCACATGCTCAGCGGATGGAGGACTGAGTAAGATGGCCAAAGGTCACAGCCGTAAGTGGTAGCGTTTTATCTAAAATTGATATACAGTGCAAACAGAAAGTAAGTGCATTTGCAGTACTAACTTTTAACTTCGAACTTCAAGCCAAATCACCCAAGCCGCCATTTGCAGAAAGTAGTGCCTTTCAACTTCATGCCACCATTTGCAGTAAGCCGTGCCTTTCAAATTCAAGCCAATGCACCCACACCACCATTTGCAGTAAGTAGTGCCTTTCAACTCAAGCCAAAGCAGCCAAGCCAACATTTGCAGTAAGTAGTGCCTAACAACTGCAAGCCATATCACCCAAGCCACCATTTGCAGTAAGTAGTGCCTTTCAACCTCATGCCACCATTTGCAGTAAGTAATAATAACAATACATTTTATTTATGGGCGCCTTTCAAGAGTCTCAAGGACACCTTACAAAATTCAACAAAAGTAAAAAAACATATTGTCCGAGTAAAATAAATAATAAAGACATCACCAGTACACAAATTAAAGACAGAATTAAATCCAAAGACAAAGACTCAGAAACATAATGTAACCATATAACCATATAACAATTACAGCACGGAAACAGGCCATCTCGGCTCTACAACTCCGTGCCGACACAACTTTTTCCCTTAGTCCCACCTGCCTGCACTCATACCATAACCCTCCATTCCCTTCTCATCCATATGCCTATCCAATTTATTTTTAAATGATACCATCGAACCTGCCTCCACCACTTCCGCTGGAAGCTCATTCCACACCGCCACCACTCTCTGAGTAAAGAAGTTCCCCCTCATATTACCCCTAACCTTCTGTCCCTTAATTCTGAAGTCATGTCCTCTTGTTTGAATCTTCCCTATTCTCAAAGGGAAAAGCTGATCCACATCAACTCTATCCCTCTCATCATTTTAAAGACCTCTATCAAGTCCCCCCTTACCCTTCTGCGCTCCAGAGAATAAAGACCTAACTTGTTCAACCTTTCTCTGTAACTTAGTTGTTGAAACCCAGGCAACATTCTAGTAAATCTCCTCTGTACTCTCTCTATTTTGTTGACATCCTTCCTATAATTGGGCGACCAATGTGAGGAGAGAGCAGCGGCAGCCAAAGCTCGCCAGCGTCCACTCTCCCCTCACGACAACCATCATGGACACACACAAAAATAATAATTACATACACAATGGTTCCCACTGTGGGGGAAGGCACAATGTCCAGTCCCATCCCGAGGTCACCCATAGTCAAGCCTATTGAGGCCTCCACAGTTGCCTCTACGGAGACCCCACGTTCCTGGCCGTTTTCGCCGGGTGGTGTTGCCCCGGCGACGGGAGGGTCCACTCAGCGGCTGGGCCACCTGGAACAGCCGCTTTCTTGCCGGAGACCGCGGCTGCCGAAGCCGACAAGGCCGCGCCGGTTTGGAGCTCCCGGCTCCCGGTGTAGAAGTTGGCCCCGCCCGCGGCTGGCCGCTCTACAGGCCCGCAGACCAGAGGTGTTGAACTCGACGGTCTCAGCTCACCGGAGCTCCAGCGTGTCGGTCCAGCGCTGTGCCGCCATCGGAGCTGAAGATGCTGGGCGGTCCCCGGCAGGATGGGTCAGCAGGGCAGCCTGGAGAAAAAGCTGCCCCACCAACCAGGTAGGGACCTAGACATATTGTTGTCCCCTTCCCCCCACATTAAACAGTCTATTCTCCCACAAACAAGGCACGGGACTCACTAAAAACTACAAAACTAGTGTTTAAATGGACGGCTGCTGGTTAGTGCTGGTTAGCAGCCGTTCCCCAAGATGGCTCCTCCACCTCGAAGGCCGTGTATTGCCTATCAACTTCAAGCAATGCACCCACGCCACCATTTGCAGTAAGTAGTGTCTTTCAAATTCATGCCACCATTTGCAGTAAGTAGTGCCTTTCAACTCCAAGCCCAAGCACCCAAGCCACCATTTGCAGTAAGTAGTGCCTTTCAACTTCGTGCCACCATTTGCAGTAAGTAGTGCCTTTCAACTTTAAGCCCAAGTTCCCAAGCCACCATTTGCAGTGGATAGTGCCTTTCAACTTCAAGCAAAAGCACACGCCACCATTTGTAGTAAGTAATGCCTTTCATTTCCATGCCACCAGTTGCAGTAAGTAGTGCCTTTCAACTTCAGGTCAAAGCACGCAAGCCACCATTAGCAGTAAGTAGTGCCTTTCAACTTCAAGCGAAAGCACCCTAACTACCATTTGCAGTAAATAGTGTCTTTCTACTTCCAGCCAAAGCACCAAGCCACCATTTGCAGTAAGTAGTGCCTTTCAACTTCAAGCCAAAGCACCCAAGCACAGGTGCACAGTAGAGAGCATGCTGATTGGTTGCATCGTGGCTTGGTTCGGCAATTGAGCGCCCTGGAGAGGAAAATACTTCAAAAATTAGTAAACACTGCCCAGTCCATCATCGGCTCTGACCTTCCTTCCATCGAGGGGATCTATCGCAGTCACTGCCTTAAAAAGGCTGGCAGTATCATCAAAGACCCACACCATCCTGGACACACACTCATCTCCCTGCTACCTTCAGGTAGAAGGTACAGGAGGCTGAAGACTGCAACAGCCAGGTTCAGGAATAGCTACTTCCCCACAGCCATCAGGCTATTAAACATGGCTCGGACAAAACTCTGATTATTAATAACCCATTTTCTGTTATTTGCACTTTATCAGTTTATTTATTCATGTGTGTATATATTTATATCATGGTATATGGACACATTTATTTGTTGTAGTAAATGCCTAATATTTTTCTGTGTGCTTAAGCAAAGTAAGAATTGAATTGTCCTATACAGGGACACATGACAATAAACTCACTTGACTTGACAAGCTACCATTTGCAGTAAGTAGTGCCTTTCAACTTCATGCCACCATTTGCAGTAAGTAATGCCTTTCAACTTAAAACCGACGTACGCAAGCCACCATTTGCAGTAAGTAGTGTCTTTCAAATTAATGCCACCATTTGCAGTAAATTATGCCTTTCAACTTCAAGCCAAAGCATCCAAGCAACCATTTGCAGTAAGTAGTGCCTTTCAACTTCATGCCACCATTTGCAGTAAGTGGTGCCTTTCAAATTAATGCCACCATTTGCAGTAAATTATGCCTTTCAACTTCAAGTCAAAGCACCCAAGCCACCATTTGCAGTAAGTAGTGCCCTTCAACTTCAAGCCAAAGCACCCAAACAACCATTTGCAGGCAGTGCCTTTTTACTTGAAACAAACCATATTTTCATTTTCAAACCACATTAAGGGTACTCACAGTTGTGTGGACATTTGTTCAGTGTTATTCAGAGGTCATAGAGACGTGACCCTTTGCTTCATCCATCTTGCAGAGACTGAGTGAGGCACACCACTTCCTGGTTTTATATTCCCTCCCCCTCCCTCACGCAGGTGCAGCAGAGAGAATGGTGATTTTTTTAAAACTTCAAGCCAAAGCACCCAAGCCACCATTTGCAGTAAGTGGTGCCCTTCAACTTCAAGCCAGAGCACCCAAGCCACCATTTGAAGTGGTAACTTTCAACTTCAAGCCAAAGCACGCAAGCCACAGATGGCAATAAGAAGTGTTTCAACTTCAAGCCAAATCACTCAAGCCACCATTTGCAGTAAGTATTGACTTCCAACATCAAGCCAAAGCACCCAAGCCATCATTTGCAGTAAGTAGTGCCTTTCAACTTCAAGCAAAGCACACAATCCACTATATGCAGTAAGTAGTGCCTTTCAACCTCCAGCCAAAGCACCCAAGCCACTATTTGCAGTAAGTAGTGTCTTTCAACTTCAAGCCAAAGCTCCCAAGCCACCATTTGCTGCAAATAGTGCTTTTCAATATCAAGTCAAAGTACCCAAGCCACCATTTACAGGAAGTAGTGCCTTTCAACTTCAGGCCGAAGCACTCATGCCACCATTAGCAGTAAGTAGTGCCTTTCAACTGCATGCCACCATTGTCAGTAAGTAGTGTCTTTCAACTTCAAGCCAAAGCTCCCAAGCCACCATTTGCTGTAAGTAGTGCCTTTCAAATTCAGGTCAAAGTACCCAAGCCACCATTTACAGGAAGTAGTCTCTTTCAACTACAAGCCAAAGGACCCAAACAACCATTTGCAGGCAGTGCCTTTTTACTTCAAACAAACAATATTTTCATTTTCAAACCACATTAAGCATACTCACAGTGGTGTAGACATTTGTTCAGCATTATTCAGAGTTCATAGAGACGTGACCCTTTGCTTCATCCACCTTGCAGAGACTGAGTGAGGCACACCACTTCCTGGAGTTATATTCCCTCCTTCTCCCTCAAGCAGGTGCAGCAGAGTGTATCAGAACAGAACGAGGAGGAGGACACAAATGCAGGCTCAGACACAGGGCAGATCAGTTTTCAGAGTTTAATTGGTCCAAGTCGATTCACAGGTAAGCAAAAACGGAGGCAACAGTACAATCTAGGAGCAGGCAAAAACAGTGGT
>JAWMAR010000683.1:829994-833852 GCA_036785375.1 Leucoraja ocellata
GAAGTCAATGGGAGACGGCCATCTTTGATCAAGGCACTTCCATTGAAGTGAATGGGAGGCAGCCATCTTTGATCAGGGCAGTTGCATTGAAGTCAATGGGAGGTGAAGCCAGGGAGGCGGCCATCTTTGGTCAAGACACTTCCATTGAAGTCAATGGGAGGAGGCCATCTTTGATCAGGGCAGTTGCATTGAAGTCAATGGGAGGTGAAGCCAGGGAGGCGGCCATCTTTGGTCAAGGCACTTCCATTGAAGTCAATGGGAGGTGAATCCCAGGGCGGTGGCCATCTTGACTGCTGGCATTTCCCATTGAAGTCAAAGGGAGTGATTCCCAGGGCGGCCATGTTAGGTACTGGCAGTCAAATATTATAGAGGAGCAAGATAGACCACTCCTCGAAAAACGCGTAGTATCACGTGTGTGATCGTCGACGCCATTTTATTGGGCATTTTATTGGGCTCCCCCCCCCCCCCCCCACATTGTCATGGCGACCTGATCTAAATCTTCATCTCACTGCTCTGCTATCAATTGTTCTAATTGTAAATCTAAACCACCCGACCTGTCATTCTTTAGGTTCCCCAATAAAAACGAAAGATGGGAAAATATTATTATTATTTTCAGCCGCTATTCTGTGGGGAAAATGTTATTTTCTGTTCTCCCATCAACGGCCATTGGGAAACTGGGTGTGTCGGTGCATTAGAAAGTTATTAGACTTATTTTTAATAGATCTTTACTCACCACCATAATAAAGACAATAATTTTAACACTTCTGTACGTTTTTGGTTTTGATCTTGTAAGGGATTGGTCTCCACAATATGGCCCGCGGGACACATCAGGCCCAGTGACCAGGAGATTGTTCGAGCTCAGATTCGTGTCCGGGAAGGAAGGCGATGGCTGTTACCCGTTATGTGCCTCGAATTGTGAAGACATCATAAGCAAAGATCACAAGCCCGCCGTGAAGAAGGGTGCAATCAAAGCTTATATAACTCTGCTCTATCTTAAGGGGTTGGACAGGCTAGATGCAGGAAGATTGTTCCCGATGTTGGGGAAGTCCAGGACAAGGGATCACAGCTTAAGGATAAGGGGGAAATCCTCTAAAACCGAGATGAGGAGAACTTTTTTCACACAGAGAGTGGTGAATCTCCGGAACTCTCTGCCACAGAGGGTTGTTGAGGCCACACAGTTCATTGGCTATATTTAAGAGGGAGTTAGATGTGGCCCTTGTGGCTAAGGGGATCAGGGGGTATGGAGAGAAGGCAGGGATGGGATACTGAGTTGGATGATCAGCCATGATCATATTGAATGGCGAATGGTGCAGGCTCGAAGGGCCGAATGGCCTCCACTCCTGCACCTAATTTCTATGTTTCTATGTTTCTATCATCTTTGGGTGCAATGGTGGGTCGGGGAGTTCGGCAGCAGTGGCAGCGATGGTCGCAATCAAAGATACTAGTGGAGCTCTGCTCTATAATCTTTGGTCGTAATGGGACGGCTGCGCGTTATAATGTGCTATCGTTCCACTCTCCCTCTCCCTCTTCCCCCTTCTCCCTCTCCCCCTCTCCCCTTCTCCCTCCTCCCTTCTCCCTCTCCCCCTTCTCCCTCTCGCCCTCCCTCTCCCCTCCCCCTTCTCCCCTCCCCCCTTCTCCCTCCTCCCTCTCGCCCTCCCTCTCCCCTCCCCCTCCCCCTTCTCCCTCTCCCCCTTCTCCCTCTCCCCTTCTCCCTCTCCCCCCTTCTCCCTCTCCCCCTTCTCCCTCTCCCTCTTCTCCCCTTCTCCCTCTCCCCTTCTCACCCTCCCCCTCCCCTTCTCCCTCTCCCCTTCTCCCCTTCTCCCTCTCCCCTTCTCACCCTCCCCCTTCTCCCTCTCCCCTTCTTCCTCTCTCCACTCCCCCCCTTCTCCCTCTCTCCTTCTCCCTCCCCCTTCTCCCTCTCCCCCTTCTCCCTCTCCCCTTCTCCCTCTCCCTTCTCCCTCTCCCCCTTCTCCCTCTCCCTTCTCCCTCCCCCCCTTCTCCCTCCCCCCTTCTCCCTCCCCCTTCTCCCTCTCCCCCTTCTCCCTCTCCCCTTCTCCCTCTCCCTTCTCCCTCTCCCCCTTCTCCCTCCCCCTTCTCCCTCTCCCCCTTCTCCCTCTCCCCTTCTCCCTCTCCCTTCTCCCTCTCCCCCTTCTCCCTCTCCCCCTTCTCCCTCCCCCTTCTCCCTCTCCCCTTCTCCCTCTCCCCTTCTCCCTCCCCCTTCTCCCTCTCCCCCTTTTTCCTCTCCCCCTTCTGCCTCTCCCCCTTTTCCCTCTCCCCCTTCTCCCTCTCCCCCTTCTCCCTCTCCCCCTTTTCCCTCTCCCCCTTCTGCCTCTCCCCTTTTCCCTCTCCCCCTTCTCCCTCTCCCCCTTCTCCCTCTCCCCCTTCTCCCTCTCCCCTTCTCCCTCCCCCCTTCTCCCTTCTCCCTCCCCCCCTTCTCCCTCTCCCCTTCTCCCTCTCCCCTTCTCCCTCCCCCCTTCTCCCTCCCCCCTTCTCCCTCTCCCCCTTCTCCCTCTCCCTCTCCCCCCTTCTCCCTCCCCCCTTCTCCCTCTCTCCCTCTCCCCTTCTCCCTCTCCCCCTTCTCCCTCTCCCCCTTCTCCCTCTCCCCCTTCTCCCTCTCCCCCTTCTCCCTCTCCCCTTCTCCCTCTCTCCACTCCCTCCCTTCTCCCTCCCCCTTCTCCCTCCCCCTTCTCCCCCTCCATCCTTCTCCCTTCCCCCCTTCTCCCTCTCCCCCCTTCTCCCTCCCCCTTCTCCCTTCACCTTCTCCCTCCCCCTTCTCCCACCCCCTTCTCCTCTCCCCCTTCTCCCTCTCCCTTCTCCCTCCCCCCTTCTCCCCCTCCCCCTTCTCCCTCTCCCCTTCTCCCTCCCCCTCCCTCTTCTCCCTCTCCCCTTCTCACTCTCTTCCTCCCCTCTCTCTCAGCCTACATTAGAAGTTTTAAATAAGCTCTTCTACATTGAAGGTAAATTGACACATTAGTGGCAAAATGCATCTTCAATATACAGGTATCTCCCCACAACTGAACAATTGCACTTCAATAATATATCATTCATTCTGCAGATATGTAGTTATAACTACATTTTTTCCTTCTTAGTTAATCCAATATGAGATTTTCTGTAATTTCAGCCGGTCCAGAATACTCGTCGACAAGATCTCCTCCACCAAAGTCTAGTGTACTTGTCAACCACCTGCCATCTTTGTTCTGAACACTGAACTTGACTAGTTTTCCAACAGGCAGACCAATGAGAGGCTAAATTGCATGCAGTTCCAACGCTATTTGACATCCTGAACACGCCGAAATTCTGTTTTCCCAACGCAGGTTACTCAAGAGGAAGTATGAGAACCTCCCGTTAGCCACACAAAATAGTGCAAATGACGATTTATTTATTATTGTATATAAATTGGAAATTTTGTTCTTTGGGGTAAGCTAGGGGTGGGGCTATCATTGTCTGAAATATGTTGTATTTTACATTACTTTCAAAACACTGCAACCCCCTGTATATGTCGTGCACAAAATGATGTGAATTATGTAAATATTACCATAAATGACGGAAATATAACGTTTTTTCCTTGTTTATAAAGTTCAATTTAGAGGTATTTGAAATTGTGGGGGTTGGTGCAATATACGGCTGACCCACAAATGTGTCATTATGAGACATTCACATTTTTAAAAATCCATGTCTCAAAAAAAGCAAGAAGATCCCCATATTATTTGACCAACTTTAACTTCGACTGAATTTAAATATGTAAGTATGTATCACTACATTGTGTTACGCTAATATAGAATGGAAAAATATTTCCACATTGTGTTCATGGATGCTTTATTCACAATATTAGGATTTCATATATATATATATATGTAT